>CM075026.1:13003668-13017084 GCA_037576675.1 Pangasius sanitwongsei
AACACAACAGCAAAATAAAAAATGCAACATCAAATCAGAAACACAACAGCAATAAACACAACAGCAAAACTAAAAATTCAACAAATCAGAAAACACAACAGCAATAATGAAAACACAAGAGCAAAACTAAAAAATGCCACATCAAATCAGAAAACGCAACAGTAAATATAAAAACACAACAGCGAAACCAAAAACACAACAGCACATTTGGAAATACGTCATCAAAACGGAAATACGTTAACTCAAAATGGAAAGTGTAGGTCCTTATTGTACATCACATGCCTGTTGGACACGGTGTATGACTATCACATGGAAAAAGAATTGCATGTTTTCACTCTGTTATCCAGTTGTTAGCCTAGTGAAAATGATTTAATATGAAGTTATTTACAGTATGTTTTTATAGTGAGGAATAATTCTTTTGTCTGAAATAATCTGGATTCCTTTAGGCTGGATTCCTTTAGGGTTTTCAGCATTTGCATAATCATATTAATGCTGTTTACAGTTGAAAGCATATCTAAAATAACATCTTATGAATGCCCTTTTGCCCTGAATTTTTAGCTTTGCTGCATGTTTTTAAATTTGCTGTTGTGTTTTTGATTTCACACTTACAGGTTGCCTTAGGCATTAAGATTGTGCTTTTAGCATACTCTTTATCCTCACAGATGGTAACTTGGCAAATAATAAAATCTACATAATTGTATAAAGAATTAGAAAATCAACTCAGCTCCTATCATTTTTTTTAAAGAACAGAACTTTCTACTTACGTATGTTATTTTCTTGTGTGGGTGTTTACAACATTGTCTCTTCAGCATTGTCTTTGTGATGGCTATAAGCTTGATAAAGCTGATATTTACTTCCTTTTGTTAAACATTTCTATTGTTTCTGAAAAATATATGATACTTTGTGCAAATTCCACCCACATACTGTGCATTATATATCTGTCTGATTCGCATTCATTAGCTATAACTGAGATGTTTGTTCTTATTTGTTCGATTTCTGTTGTATTTAGTGAGTCATTGGGTAAAATGGTCTATTTATATTAAAGTGGGGTAACAAATTCAGGTTGTAAGAAATGGGACAGGACATTAAGCCTTAAGCCTAAGTCTCGGAAAGCAGTAACTCATGCACCAATTTGGGCTGGCAGACTTCCCAGTCCCTGTTGCAACACTTGATGTACATTTTTCTGATCATGAAAACAGCAATTGGTAGAAAACAGGACAAAAATGGCTAATGACCAACCACATTTGCAATAACCAATGAAACAATTAGGTTTGAGCATTATATTTGAGCATTAGGTTTGCATTATATCAAATATTTCTAATTTTTTATGAGTAATGCTCTACTGGGGTCATGCCATGTTTCCTCTGAAAAAAAAAAAACCCCAAAAACAATACACTAAACATCCGTTTCTGTCTGTCCTTTTGTGTGATTTGTACTTTGATTGGACAATGTGTGCTTAGTCTATCTACTTTTAGTTTCCCCTTCAAAGATATTTTGGGGAAACGGATGATGACGTGTTACGTCATCTGCACTTATATTCCTCCTGACAGCTCTACACGGGGAAAGAAACATGGCCATTTCTTGTTTTTTTGTTACTTATAGAGATTTTCTGCCCCAATGCTCCCACCTGTACTACCTCAGCTCTTTAGTAATGGAGGGGGGCAGCTGGAAACTTTAGTCATCCTTCTATAAATACATGCCCTGCTTCATCTACATGTCTGCAGCACTTCAGAGCTCCGTGCCCCACTGCGCTTGACGCAACTTTTTGTTCTCCAGAGAGTGGTAGATGCTTGTCACATAAGAGTAATGTATTCTTAGAATGCAGTCTTACGGCAGTTTTTGAGCCAAGCTACCAGCATGGAGGCATTTGTCTTGTGAATTATTATTATTATTATTATTATTATTATAGGAAGACTTTAATACTGTAGGAGAAATGTACATTATATTTCTTGGTAGAGGGCTTTCTTTTACTGAGCACATTGATCAAAATGGCAGCCTGAGTTCTCAGTTTGTATACTACTGGGTGCAGTTGAAGCAATGTTTGTGTTGTTGTGTCTGGGAACATTGTTATTGTTTATGATATTGCTATGGTACTTTTGTAGTTATTGCTATGTTTAGTCTAGATCAGCTTGATAAATGAGGACGGTTACGAAAATAGTCCAAGAACCAGATACAAAGGTCTGGATAAGTGACTGAATAGTAACAACAGTTCCTTTATTTTATAATGCTTAATCATTAATTTTTAGTTTATAGCTAAAAATAAGACCGTTCGAAGTGGATTTATTTTGTTTTGTGGTGTGGCTTCACTCTACCACTTTTGACTAGTGCCATGACGAGAAGAGACACATCTATTATTTAATGCAGGGAGAATGTTTTCATCATCAGTTTTTTAAACAAGCCTTGTTGTCAGTTTGCTAATACAAGATGCAAGAAAATGAAAAGTCTGCAAAAACTCATTTTACTGACATAATGTCTATAGCTCTGTAGCTAGTCTCTGGTTCAATGAGCTGCCTTCAGCTTAATAATTTACTTAAATGAATGTGAATGGATAAACCACAATAGAGGATCTGCTACTGTTTCATATTTAGAAAACTAGAGTCAGTGAACTATAGTGAACGCAATACTTTTGACCCTGCTACCGTATTTTTTTCAAGTATTCAGTTGGTCCACTGATATACGTTGCTCGGTCTGCATCTAGACCTCAGTCCACCAGTTGACAATGCCAAGGCAGTCTGGTGTGATCGATTTTAACTCATCTGCCCTTGATTGATTAGTCTGGCTGCGGCTCAAGTGATAGATGTTCAAGAGAATAGACAGAATGGTCAAGACAGCATTCACAGAGTAAAAGAAAAATGATTTGAGAACAGAAAAGGTATGCGTGAGATGACGCTTTAAGCTCCACAGTCCTCTTCCCAGTCTGCACTTTGAAGACATTGAGAGTCTTCAGGTGTGAAAACCGATCATTTGGGACAACAAAAGTTGTTATGAACTTGGTGTGTCATAATTCACTCGAATGCTTGTGTGATGATGGGTGACATTTTCCATCTTAGGATGAATGAGTCAATTTATCAGAACCTTCCCCGAAAGAGAAATGGCACACAGAACATTGATAAATATGGATGTTGTACCATGCTGAAAAACAATATTGATAGCCTATGAACTAGCTCTGTATCAAATGATATAGGGTATAGATGAATTTAGGTCATCCTTTATGCTGCGTTCATGCCATGTCGGAATTATCGTAATTACTAGATGACAACCCGGACTTTCTACTTGGACTCAGAATTATCAGTATCAATAGACAAAACCATAATACAACAAGTAACAGTCTGTGCTAGTTGGTTTTAACTGTATTGCATGTCTTTCATTTATTTTCAGATTAATCTTGCATTATTATGACATTAATAGTAGTCAATTATACGAATTACTACCCAGAAATATACCGGGATAACTACTTAACTACATTTTACTGCAGAAGCTGCCACCATTTTGAGAGTTTCCACATGAAGTTGCAGCGGTCAGGTGGTACGAGTCGGAGCTCTCAGAAAATTCCTAGTTTACAAGTTGTAATTATGAGTTCTACGAGGAGGTGAACACTTTTTACAAGTCGGAATCTTGCAACTATGGTAATTACAACATGACGTGAACGCAGCTTTATTACCAAGTCATCAAGAGACAGCAGAATAGACTCATCGTCTTTACAAAACTTGCAGGAATCCATCCAGTACTGTATTCCTTACACACTGAGGGCACCGATAGACAGTTCTTAATAGTGGCCTGTTTATTTTGAACTGTAAAACAAGTCAGGTTTTATGAAATGACTTTTGCACTTAGCAGTGATTTAAAACAAATTAGCAATATTTTGTTTGTGTGTGTGTTAGATGTCCATACAGTTAGAAATTAGATTTCCAGGCATGTCTTAATTTGAAAACTGAAATTAAATTAATGACAAAATCCACATTTTCACCAGGGGTTTTGGAAAAGAAACCACTGTTGAGTCTACACAATGCACATTTTGCTAAAGGGCACATTAAAGGCTTGTATAACACAGTGCTGTTGAATTGATTTTGATTGGTTAGAAGGTGTCGATTATTTTCTGTAACAGCAGATCTAACAGTAATTTGGCTGTAAGGTTGGTATTAATACGCTTGTTCTAATATAGTAAGAGCATACACAGGGACGCTCCACTTAAACTGATTTTTTAAAAAAAAAATAAAAACATTGTCTAGTAGTTTTCTGAGAGGAGGCATTTTTGGAAAGCGTCTCCAGTTTCAGTGCTTTGTAACAGTTAGAAGTAAGGCTGAAATAGAAGAAAACAGCTGGTATAACGTAAGTGATAACAGGAACTAACTAGTTTCATGGATATTTCACAACATTAAATATAACTATAAAATGATAAAAAGTATGACACTTCATTATTTAATAAATAAAAAAAGGTTAGTGTTGGCAAATTGCTGTGGAATAACAGTAACTTTGGGATGTACTGATAAAGGAAAATAATCAACTTCAGGGTGGTATCACACCACTCCATCTACCAATAACAGCATGTCCCATCGTGTTTTATTCCCTACATATGTAGATGGACCTCAAAATCGAAAACCATACAGCCTTGCAGACCACACTGTGAAACCGTGAGTGGTCCATTTGGGACATGGGTTTAGAGAAATAATTTGATCCACAGAGAACGGGCTCTCACAGATTTTACATCAGAGCCCCTTCCAACAAAGGTCAATCTTAATCCTTAATAAAACCGGCAGCTTAGCACTCTACTGTTCCTTGTAATTTCACTCCTTCTGCTCCGTGACACACATACCGCCTCCGCTTCCCTCAGGCTCCCAACAACACTGATAACCATCACGTTCTTCTGTAGGTTTCATCTAATACTGTCTGGGAAAAAAAAGTTCAGCTGTTTGGAATTTAGACATAATGTACTCGTTGAACAGTTTTGTTCCTTTAAATGTGCATGCTGATTTGCTGTTCTGTTGTGCATGACATTGGAACGAGTGATGAGCAAAGGACTTTGTTGTTCTTTCAGCTTGTGCAGAACCTCAAGAGGCTGATGAGACCTTATGCTGTGGAGATTAAGAGTCCTCTGGAACTCTCTGCACAAGGTGACTACACTCACACTCTCATGCTCACGCAATCATGCACATTTGGAATTATAGTCTCATAAAGAAACAAAAAAAAATATGATGTGGTGCTCAGTCATATGGCCTGTTTAGCAGGTTTCCAATATCTCTACTACGTCATGGTGTGGGACAGTAAATGATGCTCATCCATCACAGACAGAAAGACAGACAAGCAGAATCACACACATGAATCATATGTGCGTTCACGACAGGTGGTCAGCATACATGGATATTTGCACAAACCTGACTTGAACTAACACTTATCTTTTTGGCCACGACTATTGATTGGTTGTTAATTACATTCCAATTAAACTCTCATTATCTTCCTCTACAGACTTGCTCTCCTTATTGGTCCCAGGAGAGATCCCTCCTGCTCTCCTTCCGTCTAATTCTCCTTCTTTCCCTCATTTACTTTGTCTCTGTTTTATTTATCTCCTATGGCTTCATGCACAGCTTGATCAGATGTCTCACTGCTGTAGATAATTAGCTGTGTTTTAAATAAGAAGCTGTATTTAAACTCTACAATATAAGGCCATAAACCAACTATTTAACATTTTCCATGTCTTGAGTCTCAGCAAGTGAAAATGTTCTTCCTCCTGCTGCTGTAGGGAAGGAGATGATCGAGATGTACTTTGACTTCCGTCTGTTCCGACTGTGGAAGAGCCGGCAGCACTCCAAACTCCTCGACTACGACGACCTTTTGTGACATCTCGTCCTTTCTCTTTAGAGCGCCCGAGAGAGGCGCGTAGCTCCATTTAGAGCCCTACCGTGGCTGTGTTCCCCTCTAGAGCCTCAGTGTGAATGCTCTGAGCTGGAGGAAGGTGATGAGGAAGCATGAAGACGGCTGTTTGAATAGTTCGCTCTGACATGCAGATGAAGGCAGGAGATTCAGCCATTGCTATAAGGTGCCATTTGTATGCCCAGACCTTTTGAACTCTCACCTAAGAATGAGAGATGTAACGGATAATGGTGATGGATGGTAGGTTCATATAGAACTTAATGGTGTGTTTTAACAGAAATTGAATTTTTAAGGGACGTCCCTGGAGAGGAAGCTAACATAGCCACATTTGTTATTGAGTAGCTGTGTAGCTGTGTTGTAATGAACCAACAGGGACCATTTTCGGTCTTTCCGATTCAGTCTTCTTTAGAAACTAAGTACTTACTGTATATGTTCTTTATCAGGTAGAGACAGTAAAATAAACACATATTTTACTAATCTCACAGGACTCCGTATAGTACTGTAGTCGAGAAATTCGTCATAGTATTCCGTACTTATTCAGAGCATTGATACTTTTTGACATATGGCCTGTTTTTTTGCTGGAGGAGAACTCAGGTTTTATAAAGTAACCTCCCTGACCTTCTTCTGTACTCCAAAAGAGAACAGGCTGGTAGACAGCAATGATTCAGAATTAGTAACAGGAGTACTGGGAGTTGCGGAAGCAAGATAAACAATATAATGTAGAATTTCTTTTGAGCGTGTGTGCTAGATTTCCATAGAGTTAGAATTTAGAATTTCATAGTGGAGATTTTCAGGCATCTAATATGAATGCTTGAATAAACTTCGGTGTTGTTATAAATTTGCCGAGCAGATGCCAGATTTAAAACCGTCGTCTCTGTCGGATGTAGGTATATGCCAAAAATTAGTTATGTGTTATATATCATGATATTCAACAATATTATTAAAAGTGACAGTGCAGCATTTGGTCCAATATGGTCTCACACTTGCAAATTCAAAACAAATCAGATGACTTAAGTTATATGTAAAGTTGCAGTGATTGAAGGTTAGAATTAGTATTTTTCATTTTTTCTTACAAATTTATTTGCATGAGGTCAAGTTTAGTCAAATCTTATTCCCCTTGAATTTATAATGGGATCAGTTTTGCACACTGAAAAAAAATTAAACCTTTGTGTTAACTTGTTACAATATAATTTTTCCAAATGAAAAATAAGCCTAAAAATTATCTAATTTTACTAATAATTTTACTAATCTAATAATTACTAACTATCTTTTTTTTGTTGTTTGTTTTTGTTTGATTCACAATAACCATTGTATGGATCCTTCTCTGAGATGATAATTTGGTTCGCTGGAAGAGTGTTTAATGAGAGTGTATAAAACACACCTTGAGAAATCTGTTGCTCTAATTCAGGAAATTTTTGAAAATGAAAAGTTTAACTGTTAAAATATCACAAAACAATATTGTGATAATATTGTATAACATGATAAAAAGTTAGGTAATTTAAATGATTAGAACATTTCCTATAGGCACATGCCTAGACAGATGTTAATATTAGTTAAAACTGTTTCATGTTTTGTGATTATTGAGGTTTATTGATAAGCTGAAATTCATCCAGAGTGTAGAGCAGGTTTGCTCTGATATTGTTGTAAAACCTCTCATACATGTACGTGTGTGCATTCCTACTTGTTCAGATGTGTATTGATCCTTTGTTAATGTAGACCTACATCTCTGTAATGTTAGAGGGAAGGACCTGAACTGATGCTGGTTCATAATGTAAGGTTAAAGGGTGCAATTCTTCGCAATACTTCTTTTATGATCATAAGCATTACCAACCAAATGCTACTGTGATAGTTTTTAGATCACGATTTATAGTCTTTCCGTTTTTTCTTTAATTATGGCAGTAAAATAGGAGGTTTGTTTTATATGGACACATCACCATTTGCTTCTGTATGCACATAAGCCTAGACATAAGTAATAACATAAATAAAATATGGCAGGCTGTGCAGTTATAGGAAAATAATCAACGCCTTGGTGCAGCCTGTCACGAAGCAGAGCTATTGTCAACACCCTGAAGTTGATTGTTTTCCAATAATAGCATGTTTCAAAGTGTTTTATTCTTCTTATACCACAGCAATTCTCCAGTGTTGTATGCTTTATCTGTTTATAGTTACATTTAATGTTGTGGAACATCCAAAAACAAGTTATTTCCTGTTATCCTGTTTTTCTTTCCTTTAAGTTAATAAGATCCTTCCTGAAGACTTCCCTGTGTTAAAAAGCTTAGTTCTAGCTTTATCTCTGACTGTTACAAAGCAGTGACACTGGAGACTCCTTCCCTAAATGTTAAACAGAAAACAATTAGACATGTTTTTAATACATTAACTAAAATTAACTAACACCTTCTGATCAATCAGATTCGAGAATCTGATTAATGCTGTGGTATAAGCTGTAATAATAACAACCACCTTTATATTTGCTGTGCTCTGTTAAATTTGATCAATCCAGTAATAAGAGGACTACATCTAATCTGCTAGCTCATTGACTCATGTATAGCACTTTTTATTTTTCCAGCACTGTGCTATTAGTTTTTCTTCTGCTACCTGGTTGCATTCCTGATATATCCATGTACGTATGAGCCAAGGATATGTAGGTCAACAAGAACAATACCACTGACCTTAATCAGCTTGTTGGAGGCCTGGGCTCAGAGCCAGCCACATGCGAGAACCATAAGGACTCAGCAAGAGACGTAGAACCATCTGGGTGTTGGGCACTAATCTCTCGGACAGGACACCGTGTGACTGTGACTAACACACATGCCTCACCTAAACCTGGAGTGTGATATTACACTGAGTTCGTGAGATTTAGCAGATCGTTAAATGCTGGAAGTTATTTCTGCGTCATGAATTACGTCACCTCCATCGGACTGGACTCTGAGCTCAAAGGAAGTTTTAAACTTGCATGTCTCTCACTAGATGTCTTCGAATTCACGGTTATATTTTGTAGCAATAGACATTGTGACATTAACTGTAGACCAATCTGTATGTGTAATATGTTTTCATGTGTATCTCAGACTATTGTTTAATCAATCACTGACACTGGTTTCGCAATAGAGAGTGTGAGAAACACAGAAATGTTTAGGATCAGACTCAGGACAAAAATGCTTAACAGATAACAGCTAGTAACTGTAATTGTAGATGTATTGTATTACTTAATGTAATGTTACACTAAGGACACTATTTATTGTTCAGCAAAGTCCTTTAGTGATTGTGAGATTTAACTTTAGAAGGTATTATAAACTGACTTTATTAATATGTTATTGATATTGATAGTGGTAACAGGGTAGTGTTCATAGAGCTACAGAACACCTGCACAAGCCTTTCATGACAAATTATATTAACCTACATAAATGTTTGTGAAGTCTTATCTCCTCAGTTGGAAAAAAAACCAAACAAACAAAAAAAAAAGCTTTTTTCAATATTGATGTCAAGTCATAACAGCTACATCAAGTGACTTATATTAGTTGTTGACATACGATTATGGTATGACATTTTTAGGACTGACTTATACTAAATCTTAAAGACAATTTGTAGTTCTTTGCACTTCTGGTACGTCAGAGTCACATAATGGTGATGGCATGACATGTCAAACATCACTCTCTAATTTAAAGAGCAAATATACATTACTTACCTGCCATCATGGTGTCATGGTTTTGCCACTGAGTATTCATAAAGATCATATAAATAGTAAAATTAAACTCACTTTACTTAAGGGACAATGAAAATACACACATATACACATATCTGTCATTGTGTTATCATGGAATTGTCACAGTATACATCCCCTTTATTGGAAAGCTTAACTTAAGTGTTGCTTTCACAATGTAGTTAACAGTGTTACCCAGCAGGTTTTCATGTCAGTGTTATTAAAACCAAGTGCCTACTACAGGAAACACCCAAGTGTTCAATTTTCCAGCTAACCTCCTTTAGCAAGCAATGTCACATAACTATTCTGTGACTGTGACATGACATCCTAACTTAAAGGAAAGTTCCACCTTGAACCACATTAAATATGTTAGATATTAAATATCTTAAGAGATGTTGGTGCTAATTTGTTGGTTGGTGCTGTATTTTCATTATTGTCATGAGAAGTTAGCAGTTGTCTACCACTCTGACGTCACAGGGGGACATTGTTATTGCTAGCGCAGTTACAGTGGTGTTTAGAGAATTATCTGAAACATAAGGGATAGCTTCTGATCCCATTTACCATTTTCCAGTGATGTTCAATGTCACATTCATGAGAAATCCAATGTAGAAATAGTGGAGACAGCAAATATTGGATTCAAAGTTCCAGAATGCAACTCAGCTATGGGCCACAGTTGTGATGAGTTACGGCAGCAACTCAGCTTGGCTAGTTAGCGACCTAAGATGACAAGCACAATGGTATTATTGTATACTAGCATGAAAGCTGAAGCTTTGGAAGCTGAACTGTTTGAGCAGAGTGTACAGATAAGGAGGTGATAAAGCTTGACAGAAGGACTAAAGCGCAGCTGCATCACTCTCTTTAGGTAGAGATAAGGCAAGAGCTAAATCCCGCTGGCACCACTAAAAAGCAAGTAGTCAAATGGCATTGTGGGTCAACCGTATGTCCACTGAAGTGAAAATAGACCAATATGTTGAAGAAAGAAATTTGATGCAAAAAAGTCAACTCCATTGAACCACTCAATTTATTGATTATTAATATTTATTTAGGGTGGATTTTTTCCTTCAAGTCAGCCCCAAAAGTGTCATAACACAAGTTTATGTGTCACAACAAAATCGAGGAAAACACTTTTTATGTTGAAATAATCTTTTAGAAATGTTTATATAGGTTTACTGTATGCCATGGCTTATTGAGGTGTCATGTATCTCTATGAACACTATCCACTTTACAAAGTAAAGCATTACTTATATAGTTAAGGTTTGATGTCCAGGATGAGTGCATACTGATTTTAAGGGGTCTGGCTTTATTTTTGACGAAATTGGGTGAAATGTGCACAGCAAAAAGTTCATGCTAATGTTCAAGGTCAGGAAAGAAGTCACACTGAGGTCCTTTTGACCATCTGATTGCTTCTCGGAAAAGTGGGCTGTAGTGATTCATATGAAATCATTTTTCATAGGCGCCTTGAATAATCGAATCGCAAATGAAACCTTTTGCAGGAGGCGTGAAGATTAAGGTCTTTTTGATTGGCCCATTGCCAAATCGTTCTTTTCTAAATGACTCCAGGGATGCTGATTGGATTAAATCACGGCTGATTGGCATCAGCATGAATGCGCTGCATGTTGTCAGCTCACCGAAGTGAAAAGTGAGGAATAAAGGGCACTTTGAATGGTCCAGTGTTGAACTAAGTGACTCCTCTGGTAATTTTGATACTTTAGAGAACAATGAGCTAACTCATGGTTTATATCTTTATTAGTCCAGTATATTTATTTATTTCAGAAATTGTATTAAACTCTACAGATTTACTGTAACGCTGTACTTACACAGTTGAAGTGTATGGTTTTACCTTGTCCTGTAGCAGTACAGCACTGAGCATTAAAGATGTTTCTAAAATGGATTTTTCAGTAAAAATCTAGGTTGAAGTCTATATCTGTCTTGTTTCTGTTCTTTGACCTTGGATATATTTTGTCAGAAAAATACTGAACATGGGTTCATTGGATTCATAAATAACATACACACACAGCTTAATGTCGGACTCAGATGCAAAAGGTGAACTGCTAGCTGTGGAAACAATGATAATAAGGAGGTGATGAATATGAATGACATTTTACACAGGGTGTGTATTGCTTCATCTCGCTCATCTGCATTCCCTCTTTATCTGTAATAATATGTCAGTGATCTTTACTGAGTACATGCAAACCTTTTTTCAGGACTGAGGTAATAAATCTGAGAGTGAGCAATCCACTGGGCATCCACGAGTCATAAACACACTTTTATGGGTACAGAACTGATTTTAGTACCTCGTAGCTGGTAGGTTGGACGCACTGTCTGATTAGTCCATGGACAGTACATCCAATCAAACTGGAATGTGAATGAATGATTCACCTTTTTTATTAGGTCTAACATCATTAATTTAATTAGGTCTAAGGTCATTTATCATTATAACAGGTCAGTCAAGAGACTTCAATCAACTCTCACACTGAAGATAGAATAGAGGGAGAGCAGAATGAGATAACTGACACACCTTTGTAAAAACCAATGTGTTATTTATTAGGGATAGTCCAGTAATCATTGTTAATTTTACAAGTGGGGGTCAGAGAACAGGCTGGCAACATTCACCAGGATAATCCGTAGTCATAAATGAGAATAAAGGAAACAGGGAAAACAAGGCTCAGAAACACACACTACAATGAACTTCACAATGAGACAAAGGAACATGAAGGTATATAAAGACAAACTAATCCTGGGATGAACTCAGAACAGGTGCACACATTAGGTAACAGGCCAGTGACAAGACAGGGATGGAGACAGTACCAAAACAGAGGCACTATAAACTGTAACTAAAAACACATAAAGTGAACTAAAAGAAAAGACGGGAACGTCACATATCATAGTTTGAACCATGCTGCATGCTGTTAGGGGGAATTCATAATAAATGCTTTTTTATCTGTTAAAAGGACGAAGCATTATGTGCAGCCTTCAAAATCACTGTGAAATATTTTTCTTCACATATCACAGCTTGTTAGGAAGCTGGGGTTAGAGCACAGAGTCAGCCATGATATGGCACTCCTGGAGCAGAGTGGGTTAAGGGCCCAACAGTGGCAGCTTGACAGTGCTGGGGCTTGACCCCCCAACCTTCTGATCAGCAACCCTATTGAACCACCACTGCCCACTGACTAGCCTCTCACAATGGCACCTGTCAAGTGGTAGGATATAATCAGACAGTAAGTGAACAGTCAGCTCTCAAAGTTGATGTGATGGAAGCAGGAAAAATGGGCAAGGGTAAGGAGCTGAGTGACTTTGACAAGAGTTAAATTGTGATGGCTAGATGACTGGGTCAGTGCATCTCCAGAACAGCAGGTCTTGTGGGGTGTTCCCAGTATGCAGTGGTTAGTACCTACCAAAAATGGTTCAAGGAAGGACAACGGGTGAACCGGCAACAGGGTCATGGGCACCCAAGGCTCACTGATGCGTGTGGGGAGCAAAGGCTAGACTGTCTGGTCCGATCCCACAGAAGTGCTGCTGTAGCACAAATTGTTGAAAAAGTTAATGCTGGCTATGATAGAAAGGTGTCCATGGTCCTGTTCTGATGCTCATGTACCCACTGTAGGCGTTTTCAGTGGTGGGCAGGGGTCAGCATGGGCACTCTGACCGGTCTGCGGCTACATAGTCCCATACGCAGCAAGCTGAGATGTGTGTTCTGACAGCTTTCTATTGTAATGAGATAATCAATGTTATTCACTTCATCTTTCAGTGTTTTATATATATATATATATATATATATATATATATATATATATATATATATATATATATATCACACACAGAAGTGTGAGAAATCTAGATTGGAGTAAAAC
>CM075026.1:13019363-13086829 GCA_037576675.1 Pangasius sanitwongsei
CAACCAGCTGCAGCTACAAAGCCACAAACCACAAAGCAAGCAAAAGAATCACCCCGCCCCCCCCCCCCCCCGCGGGGGGGCGGCCGCCCCCCCCCCCCCCCCCCCAAAAAAAAAACAAAACAAAAAAAAAAAAAAAAAAAAAAAACAAACCAAGCCAAACATAATTTTCATAATAAAGCCTCTTCAGTGGTGGACAGTAACGAAGTATACATGTAATTTGTTACTGTACTTAAGTACATTTTTTAAGAATCTGTACCTTTTTAAAGTATTTCCATTTTTTGCAGACTTTATACTTTTACTCTACAACATTTTCTTGTAGCAGAATATCCTATTTTTACTCCTTTACTTTCTGCACCATGTCACCCTAAAGTAGGAGAAAACTGGATTGGCTAAAATGTCTGAATATGACACACTTTCCGACTGAAGCAGACCAATCAAACAAGGTCTATCATTGTTCACAAATTATTTAGCTCAGAATGCCCTGGCACTGGCAAAGGGAGCGACGGGAGATATTTGTGCCATGTGCAGTGGATATGTACTGTCTTGTTTTAATCTGCAGTCAGAGATGTGTGTCAAAACTAATCATCAAAATAATATAACTAAAATAAGTCGGTACTTTTAATTTTGACACTTAAAGAGAGTAAAAAGCAAATGCCTTAACTGTACTTTAACTTAAGTGAAAATGTAAATAGAAGACTTATTTTTAATCCACTTTCACTCAAGTGCAGGATTTTGTACTTTGTCCTTCAGTCAGCATCTATATAATCATAATATTCACACTGGTATTCCAAGGCTGGGTAGCTCAGTGGTTAAGCCATTGGATGTTTGCTTAGACGGTTGTAAGTTCAAATCCCAGCACTACCAAGCTGCCAATGCTGGGCCCCTGGGCAAGGCCCTTATCTTTCAACTACTTAGGTGTATAAAATGAGATAAATGTATGTCATTCTGGATAAAGGTGTCTGCCAAATGCTGCAGCTCTTCCTTGAGTTAGATTAAAATGTTGATTGTACTGAATGGGTTAAAAAGGCAGAAAGGGGTTAACATTAATCCATAATCTAAACTGGGGAGAAAAGCAAGCAGACTTGAGCTACAAAAACAGCTGCCAGCAACAATTTTCACGGACCATGGGGAAAACTGAGCTAAGTAACAAGACACAGGTGTAAATGATGATTAGGGAGCAGGACCAGGACAGCACTGGAGATAATTAAACAGGTGCAGAGGACCTGTAATATAGAAGCATGTCACAAACTAAATTAGGATGAAGAACTAGTGAGTAAACATGAAAAGCCTTATGATTCCATGATTAGGGTGCCATTTTCCCACTGATGTAATCTTTACAAATATGTATTTATAGTGAAAGTAAAAACATTTTAAACACGGGTAAAGCATCCTTTACAACCACCTATGTGCATATTACAGATAAATAATGTAAATATGCAAGTTAATCAATACAATTCTTCATATTATTTTTGCATTAATATGTGAATCCATTTAAAACCTCTTTCTTGAAACATGCTTTTGTATAGGTTACGAAAAACATATATTTTAGTGTCCCACAACATTCACTCAACCATTTTAGATGAGCACATACACCCCTATGAAATATTTGGAGAGTTTCAATTACAAATGACATGTTCAACAGGAACTTGCATCATCCAAATTTCCTGAAGATCACGGGAAGAAGAAAATTAAGTTCTCTCATTCTTTTTTTCTTTATCTTCATTGATGTGATATGGACTGATGAGGTCCTGTATTTAACGTTCAATACAGTGGCCATGAAATGCAAGGTGCCTAAAAAAGGGGGGCAATTTTAAATAATAATAAAAAAAAAGGTCAACTTAAAAAAAGGCAAAGAAAAGTAAATGTTTAAATAGAGTCAACTTTAAAACAATCAAATTTATTTATTTATTTATTTATTTATTTTTTAAAGTCAACTTTTTTAAAGAGCAAACATTTTTAAGTGTCAACTTTTAAAAAAAGAAGTCAACTATATAAAAAAGAGAGACAACCAAAAAAAAAAAAAAAAAATCAACTTTAAATAAAAAGAATATGTTAACCCTAAAGGGCAAGGCACCTACAACACTGTTACACAAATTATAGATTGAAAGTAATTTATTAATTAAAAACATATTTAAGTAAATCATTAGAAGATCCTTAATAACCTCATGCCATTAGCATGAATGCTAATTAACCACATTTTGTGTATTTGCTAATTCTGTGCTAAAAATTCCAATCCTGTTACTCATTTAAGAGCAAAATGCAGCCACTGACAGCAAAGAAACCAAGTAAAAATGAGACCCTCAGATGGGTTACCACATTTTAAATGGTTAAACACATGTTCTCTTCAGTGTTTAAAAATTATTTTAAAAAAATAAAATTTTAAGAGGGCTAAAGGGCTAAATAGCACCCTAATCATGGAATCAGAGCTCTCTGGACTGTAGTGACCTTTGGGCTGATAAAGGCAGTGTTTGAAGCTGTGTTTGCTAAATTTAGCTTCTCATCACTCTCTAGCTGTTTTCTGCATACCAGTGAGCTGTGATGGTGCGAACTAACACGGGGACGAATGGCAAACCGGTCTGCATTTGACTGCCCACGTCTCTTGCTCACTGCGGGTGCGAGGAGGTTAATTGGATTGAAGCGTATGGATCTGTTCAATCCGCTAAATTGAGAGAAAGTACAAGAGCACGTGGGAGGAGAAGAGAGTCTGCAGAGTTTTTACAGCAAAGTACCGCTTTCCCAGGTCTATTGGTCTAATTCAGGACTACATCTTCACAGTGAGGCTGATTAAAATTGTTTTGTGCTATATACAGTACGACCACTCCAGGGAACTTCCTCCCACAAAGAGAGAGAGGAGAAAGAGACATAACCTGCCCACTGACATTTTCTATTTCTTCACACTTTATTAGCTCTAATTGGTTTCGGCATCACTGTGTCTGATGTGATTAGAGGGAAGGTGGCAGGAGGGCTCATCAGAGAAGTGGTGATGAGAGATATTTTTCCCCGATACATCCATCAAGATTATCAGGGACAGGGGTGTGTGTCCCTTGGTTCCATGTGAACTAGAACCATAATATGGCCATGATGGGAGTAAAAAGAAGAGTAAAGTATGAAGTGGTATAATGATTTAATGAGACATTCATGTTATTTCATCTATCTATCTATCTATCTATCTATCTATCTATCTATACAGTATATACACTCACTGTCCACTTCATTAGCAACTCCTGTACACCTGCACATTCATGCAGTTATCAGCACCTTTTTGTAAACTCTATAGAATGTTGTGTGTGAAATTCCCAGGAGATCAGCAGTTTCTGAAATACTCAAACCAGCCCATCTGGCAACATGGCTAAAATCACAGAGATGACACCTTTGTCCCTTTCCGATGTTTCCTCATCCTCATTACCTGAAGCTCTTGATCTGTATGTTTTTTTTTTTTTTGCATTGTGCTGCTGCCACATGATTGGCTGATTATATAGCTGCATGAATATTAGGAATGCCTAACCCTAGGTGTTCCTAATATAGTGGATAGTGAGAGTATGTGTATATATATACACACCTAATTAGATTTAATGTTCAATACTATTAAACACTAACAATTAACAATGTAATATAATGTAAACACTAACAATTTAATATGCAAAGATTTCAATAATTCAAATTACTATAAGTTGTAACATGAAGCATATTTTAACTTTATTGCAAATAATTTGTGAACAATTAATTGCCTCTAACCCGATCAGCCACAGATTTTGCATTATTTTTTCAGATAATTGTTTTCTTCATATAACCAGAAAAATCCCATACTTCTTATTGACCTTGGCAAAACAGACATTTCATTTGGTAGCTATGTTTAAAATTAATGCACCTCACAGGAATACAATGCACCTACAATGTACAATGTTGTAACTATAGCTCATATGTCCGAATCCCACAGCCTGCTGCACTACACACATTGGCCATGTTGGTAGAATTTTACTAGTTTTACTAGTCAGATTATTTACTAGTCACTAATGCACAGATGATAGATGATCTGGAATCAGGAAATATGCAAGTACGTATGTGGAAACATTGAAGAAACTGAAGAAATAAAATCTGTCCTAAAAATGTCACATAACTTTCCTGTTAGTGCAACATGCAATGACCTAGCGGTCAACAGAACATTAAAGATGCTAGCCAGACTTGAATAATGTGAGAACATGTTGGCCAATGACTTGCTGAATTTTTGTCTTAAACACAATCTGCTACATTAGAAACATTAGAAGAGGATATTAATAATAAACCTATTAGTTTCCCTTGGTTTGTGTTAATGCTAACTTGCCATATGTTATTACATTTTATGCTAGTGACCACTTTTTAACCTAGTCAGTTTCCAGGCAATGAATACATGGGACTGGGCGAAACATTGGAGATCGCTAGTTAGCTAAATAGTGTATCATTTGTCTGCCCATGTTGATGTATTTGGTATGCAAGTATTCAAGTTTTTATTCTGAAATTTTGAAGCCTGTCATACTATAAGTGTAACAGGTTGCCAGAGCGCTTCTAAAACATAAGCATGTGGTCTAATTCAAGCTATGAGGAATGTGAGAAAATAGGGTGCCCCGAGAGCGGAGAGTGTGAGGTCTGTTCACTCAGTATTTCTTCCTTATAGATGCAGCTTGGCATCATGTTCAGACTTGCTCGCTCAGTGCTGCTGTCTGTGTTGCTGGAGTAAACCACTGGAGTTGCAATTTGTTAGATCTTCTTTCCTGATTATGTAATTATCACCTGTAGAGTACTGTGTCTTAAACTGTCACTCAAATCCCTCCAACTGAAACTAATGGCCACTTGTTCTGAGCTGTTCTCATGATGGTGCTGTGTGATTGCTCAGCCTGTGTGTGGTTCATGCTGTGTCTTCTGATGTTGATTCTTGGATTGACCTAAGCACATCCTTCTATCAAGTGCAGTTCCTGTACTCTTAATTTTGTTCTCTTAAATGCCTTGAACTGTTCAACTTGGCAATGAAACAAAAGGCCTAAAAGATTGTTAAAATAGATATTCTCTCCAGCACCAAGTATATTTTGCTATGTATAATGAGGTAATCATGGGTGTCTGAGTAACCAACCTGCTGGGAGCAAAACAGTTTATTAGGCATATTGAATTCAGTAACACATTCAGCACAGTGAGAGGTTGAATATGATTGCTGTAATCTTAATGCAATCAGAGAAGTGTTTGTTCAAGTTATGCATGGACAGTGTCTGCTTCGAAGTGTTTTTTAGGGTTATGCATAGATGGCATGTCTCCGAAGAAGTGTTTGTTCAGGTTATGCCTAGACAGTGTGTCTCCTTAGAAGTGTTTGTTGAAGCATCCTTCGAAGTGTTTGTTCAGGTTATGCTTAGATGGCACGTCTCCTGAGAAGCATTTGTTCGAATCTCTTGAGAAGTGTTTGTTCAGGTTATGCATAGATAGCAAGTCTCATGAGAAGTGTTTATTTAGGTTATATGTAAACAGCAAGTCTCATAAGAAGTGTTTGTTCAGGTAATGTGTAGACAGCAAGTCTCATGAGAAGTGTTTGTTCAGGTAATGCGTAGACAGCAAGTCTCATGAGAAGTGTTTGTTCAGGTTATGCCTAGATGGCATGTGTCCTGAGAAGCGTTTATTCGAGTCTTCTGAGAAGGCTTTGTTTGAGTCTCTTGAGAAGTGTTTGTTCAGGTTATGCGTAGACAGCAAGTCTCATGAGAAGTGTTTATTTAAGTTATGCATAGACAGCGTGTCTCCTGGGAACTGTTTGTTGAGGTTATGCCTAGATGGCATGTCTCCTGAGAAGCGTTTATTCGAGTCTTCTGAGAAGGCTTTGTTCGAATCTCCTGAGAAGTGTTTGTTTGGGTTATGTGTAGACAGCAAGTCCCATAAGAAGCTTTTGTTGAGGCAATGCATAGACAGCAAGACTTCTGAGCAGTGCTTGTTCTGGATTTGTGTAGACGACACATCTCCTAAGAAGTGTTGATTTGGGTTGTGTGTAGACAGCATGTCTCCCACACTTCTTCAGACGGCTTCATTGGTGCATCTAAAATCATATCTAATGGCTTGTGCAAGAATAACCTACAATAATCCTGCTTTTTTGGAATGGCTGTGAGTAAACCTGCCTGTGAGTGCCAAGGACTTCTTTCCTAGTGCTGAATTACTTCTTTCAGTTAATTGGGAACAGAAATGTTCTTTGTAATGCATTCATACCATTTTTGAGCTATAATATTTAGCCAATAACTAAAAAGTTAACAAAATAGCTAGTTAGCCAATTACTAACAAGTTAGCTAGAATGTCGTATTTATATAAAATATCATGGCAGTGCCACAGTATGTGCCCTCCTGAACCCAGAAAACCCAAGGGAAGCTGTGCAAGGAGGCGTGCCATTGCTGCTAAATCGGGTCTGTTCATCACGGACATCTACCTCACAGAGAGTGACAGACAGCCGCTCAGTAGCAGGGACATGATGTTTTGGTGCTTCAGGGTTCATTTTCAGCAGGCAGTGTTCTATTCTTCATCCCGTCTATGAGGATGTGGTGATATCAAGTCCCTCTGACAGAACACAAATGAGTCCTGAGAGGGCTTTGTTGTGCTAAACTAAACTCCTCACAAAGAGACTTTGCCTTTACTTTGATGAAGCAGAAACTGTGTGTGCTGCTGTTTGACTCAATTATACAGGAACATTACTTTTGTTGCGCTGGAATGAATGGCTGAATTCATCACAAGTTCTGGTCACGTAGACCTGCAGGACATCTAATTTCATGTTCTGTGGAGCAGGAAATCAATACATTTTCATGGTCAGTTTCTTTACAAAATTTGTCACTTGTGATTAGTGTTGTTAGACAGATGACACGAGGAGGTTATTGATTTCAGGAGCACTGCACAGTGCTCGTCCCTGTATATTGTGGAGTGTTCTAGTATACTGGTGCAAGTGGAGGAATATATTTATCCCACTCCAACCACAGTGACAATTTTTTCAGTCGCCATTTCAGCTCTTTTATGCATCGGATGTTTCTCTGCGTGATTGTTTAGCGCTATATCTCATATGTACCCAGTGGTATTTCTCTTTACCTACAAATACTTGTGCATAATTATCAGAGCTGGCTGGTATCAGCGGGCTAGCAGGGCTCTTCTTCTATTTTAAGAAAAAATGCATAAAAGAAGGCTCACTTTAATCACATCATCTTTAAAGGGGCTAATTTCTTTCTAGCCCATACTGTAGATTTATATTTAGTGTATTTAGTGAAGTACAATACTTCGTGTAATAAATATGAATGATCTTGAAAAATCCTTGTTTTTGTTTTTTTTTTTTCAAAATGCCTTTGGAGGAGAAGTTAGAAATAAATACTAAGCAAACATTGTGCATTCAAAGTACAAATTACACGAAGGGACCAACAACAGAACTGTAAATTTTGTGTGGTTTGAATGAAATACCTGGCTAACAGCAAGCACCGCTCTTCTGTTTACTGTGTTTAATATTCAGAAGAGACACAGCATAATTACAGATTTGAAACACTTAAAAATAATTAACATGGATGTTATTCTTCAGTCACAGATCTGTTGTTCTGTTAGTGTGTTCCTGTGTGTATGTGTAATAGTTTTATGCCTATGGTTAGACTCAACTGTAATGGTTTCATAATATCACTGAGTTATAGATGGTTAGTAGAATTTTTAAACCCTCTGATTCAATATGATGATGATATTAGTGATGGATAATTATGTATATTTTTACTTATTGTAGTTTATTATTATCTGTATTTGTTGGAATGCTAATTTCAGCCAATTTGTTGGCTGACAACTGATAACTCCTATCAGGCTGATAAAAGCTGATAAGAGGCTCAAGGCTCAGCACTAATATGCATAAAGGCTCAATCTCTTTCTGGTAAAAAATGCCCTTTGTGATGGACCTTTTCATTTCATTTTAGAGCACTTGCCCACATTTGCATAAAGCTGTTACAGTCAGACTCTAAAAGATGTCTCTGTGGGTTTCAACAATAAAAACATCCAAGTGCAAATATCCAATACCAAGTGGTAATAAATCCAATCTGGTTTACGACACGCATCTCAAAACTCCAGTCCATGACCTCACATGGCCTAAGCAGCAATTTGCAACCGTGTCACAATCTTAATTAAAGAAAAGCATGATGAAATATTCATTAACATGGAAAACTACCAGATTATACTCATGTGCTTTGGTCTGCATTGTTCTTGCACGTACCATAACAGCACAGATTATGATCTGGTTTCCTGTTAAAGCTGCATTGTGGCGTTTATAAAAATGAAGCAGGCACTGATCTGGTGGTGTAATGTAAAAGGTGTATGCTGTGGATGGATGAGTCATGTTTACACATTCATTTCTCTTCTTGGGTGGTAAAAAGGACTCACTGCCAACTTGCATTCTATTTCAGCTTATTCCCTTTGAGGTGGCAGTTTTTCATTAAAAGGATACTCCAGCATGTTCTACAGTAACCCCTATCCACCACATCTGTAGTGTATATATGACTACCACAGAGAAGAACCTTGACACATTCACCTGTACTCAAAAGAATATAAAACGTGTTTACTTGAAACTCACTTAGAATGGAAGATTAAGGTCAGTTGATGGGGCATCAATAAACATTTATGTAGAATGCCTTTGTAGCTGCTTTAGTTAAAGCTATTTATAAAATGAGGTCTAAAATTCTTCCTTTCAGAGATTTGACTATTTTTTTATTCATTTATTTTCCTCCTTCTTTTCCTGGTGAGGGGGGTGTCATGGTGACAGTAGGCTGAGAAGTTCATTCCAGACTTCTCTATCCTCATCCACAGATTCCAGCTTCTCCTTGGCAGATCTCCAGATATTCCCAAGACAACTGTAGGATATAATCTCTTCAACAGGTCCTCGGTCTTCCCCTGGGGTCTCCGTCCAATGACACCTGCCTGATATAGCTCTAGTGGGAGCCGACCAGGAGGCATTCTTGTAAGGTGCCCTAACCACCTCAACTAGTTCCTCTTGATTTGGATGACCAGCGGTTCTACTCCGATATTCTTCTGGATTGTCAAGGTCTTTGCCCAATCAGGTTATGTGGAAGGCCTGGTCATCAGGTGCTTGCCTGTGGACACTACCACCATGTCGGGCTGCATGTTCTTGGTAATCCTCATCCAGGCAAAATAGATTTTAGATTTAGTATTCTTGGGCGTCTTTAGGATCACTCTGTTCTCCCTTCTGGGATCATTAAGCTCCTGGTGACATAATCCCGAGGTTCATGACCACGAAATCTTGATCCATGAAGAGGACTATTTTGCAGAGGAAAACCTTGGCGGAAAATCTATACAACCACAATTACTTTTTACTTTATTGCTCTGGGTTCCTCCAGGTTTTGTTTTCCTCCCACCTCCCAAAAACATGCTGGTAAGTGGATTGACTACTCTAAATTGCCACTATATGTGAAGGTGTGCGTGTCTGTGTGCACCTGGTGCCCTACAATAGCCTGGTGTCTCATTCAGATTGTATTCCAGCCTCATGCCCTGTGCTATTGACACTGGTTCCAGAACCACCAACACCCTGACTAGGATAAAGCATTTAATGAATATAAATGAATGAATGCATTGGCCCAGTTTCGAGCCAAAAGCTACATAAAAACTTCATCAGAACAATACAGGGAAAAGTATAAAGACAACAGTTGATGCTTAACAATTAATGATTAGTTTATGGCTATACAATAAGAAGTGGCTATGTTTTGTTTTGTAGTGGCGCTTGTAGTGGTAGTCACCACTTTTGACCACAAACTCAGAACAGATGAGATGTGTCAGATTTTAAATGTCATGCATGGAGAATAAACACACATTTCTCTGTCAATTTGTCTTTAAACATTTTATTTTTGTCATCAACTTTTTTTTTAAACAAGCTGTGCCATCAGTTGGCTCAGACCAGATAGGGGTAAATGAAATGAAAAATTCATGAAACCCTAGCCCTGTAGCTAGTCTCTCAGGTCTGATGAACTGCGTTCAGCTACATAATTTACATAAATGCAGGTTATTGGTTGCTACAGAGGCTCTGTCCTAGAAACCTCAGTGGTTTGTGTTTAGAAAACTAGAGTCGCTGAACTACAGCCAGCTTTTTGGCTCTGGCACAGTACTTCTAGTACTCAATTCGGTCTGCTGAAATACCTGATGACCCCTTTATTATACCATGTTCACACACACACAAACAGATGTTGTTTGGTGATTCACTTTCCTTATTACTGCACTTCAACTCCCTCTCATTCCTATTTTAAATGAAACTCCCATTATACACTGAAATCAGCAATGATCCCATTGCACACTGAAGCTTATCGCTGGCCTCACACATACAGAAAAACCTGACCTCTATTTATTTCTCAGCCTCTCTTTATCTCCAGCCCGATCGCTTGTCACTCCTTCATCACATGAGTAGAAAGTATAGTCCACTTTACCGGCTCTCTGCAGCATCTCAAATTTATCACCCATGCATTCTCTCACTCCCTCTTCCCTCTCTCTCTTCTCAAATCTCCCTCCTTCCTCTGTGGCTGTGCCATTTTCATCATACTTTTGTAGTATAAAACAACCTTCCTACATTTTTCCATTATGTACTCCCCATCTTCTGTGTTCCTGCAACAAGATATTAAAGCGCTTTCAAATAGTGCACAGTGGGCACACTCTCTAGATTTCATTTCCTTACAATATTACTGTGAGTGTTAACTTACCATACGTTGACCTTTAAAATTCAATAATAGTAAGTAGAAACATAAATATTTTCAAAATCAGTACGGAAATCTTTGATGAAACATGAAAATGAAACTGCTGTTAGAGTACCTTGTCTTGTCAGCACTGATTCTGTCCCTGTTGCCTTCTCGTACATCACCGTTTGTCCCATTTTGCCCCTCACTTTCCTTAAATGGTCAATTTCCTGTTATTGTTACCTTACCATTTGAGTTCATTGGTCTCACCTGTTGCTTGTTACCTCCCTCAGTCAATTTAAATCCTCAGGTTCTAAAGCGTTGAGCTGTTGTTTATTACTGTGTGTCTTCACTGTGGTCTCTTTGTAGCAATGATCACAGCAATTCCCTTTAACTGTTTGAGCAAAATGACTCACTCTTGAACTATACTTTCTTTAACCCAGGTTTTGTCCATGTTATCACACTCCAATTTGAACAAGAACCTGAATACTCAATCAGAGATGACTATTTGCATTTATCCATCTGACATACGTACATGTATGCTTACATGTAATGTGACTTACAATTGAGACTACAGTCCATCCAACTGATGGTTGAAGGCTTGGCAATGGCCTGAGATTCAAACTACTGTCTTCAGATCACTTGGAACCTTAACCACTGAGCTACTAGAGAAATGGCAGAGCTTTCTTTAAACATAGTCCAAACACCAACTCACTATGCCTTAGAGACTAGCCCTCTAATGGCTTTGAGGGATGTTAGCTCCATCTTAAAGGGTGTTTTCTTCCACAAACCAGTGTTAATGTTTGTCTCTAAGCATGGTCGTGGTGGGTGGTACATTGTTTATTATGAAATATTTATTAAAAAAATACAACTCTATACTAGTTATTTAGTGGATTGAGATATCAGTATGGTCTAATAAATAGCACTGAGCATCATTAAAAGTGAAAAATGATCTTATCAGCCATCAGTGTAGCCACAGAACACAGACTATCCAGTCTCAGCTTTTCTCATCAATACAAATACGTTTTGAAAAGAAATTTTGCCTCTTTGCCTCTAAACTGTTCACAAAAAAATAATCAAATCGAATGTGTGGTGTTGCATGTTGTGTGACTCTGTATGTCACATGAGCCTTGAACAGTGGTGAAAGCTACATCCCTGAATGCCATTAATTCCTGTTTATACCAAGTGGACCTTAGTATTACAAAGTTCTATCTGGGTTAAGATTGAATGGCAGATAGCTCTTTATAGTGTAATACTGACTATGGTCAATGTTATGAATGTACAAATAAAACATAAAACTATATATTTTGGTATTAGACCAATACCAGTTCTAGGTGTCTTGTGCCAAAGGTTCAGGTACTTTGTGCAGTGGAAAACTCATAAGGACAAAGAAAGACACACAGCCTTGAGGTATAATGGCAGCTCTGCCCTCAGGCTGTTATAGCTTTTTTTAAATTATTAATTTCTAAGAAATTTGTCAGGCCATTATTCTGTAAAATATCAAGTATCATTTCAGTAACCTCAATACAGAAAAGGAGGGAGTGCAATCTGTTTCACTAGAAAAAAAAACAACAACAATCAACCCAAAAACAAGACTGATCCAGGCCACTTGAATGCGCCTCAAGCCTCTACCAACAAATGAGAGCTGCTGGCACAAGAGTCTGTTCCCTGTGTGAGGATTTTGGCATCAGGGTTGCTGGGACTGCAGCATTAACACAGATTACTGTCCCTATCTGTGTCCTGCAACTCTGTGGTAAATTTAGTAGCCTTCTAAATCCCCCACACAGACAAGAGCGGCGTGATGGAACCATGACAGAGATGGAGAGGTTCAACACTGATCTACTTCTGCGTCCTTTCTCTGACCTGTCTCTGTCTTGGCCTGACACAGTTTTGTTGGTCTAGAAACTGGGTTGTTTATATCCGACTCTCCTTGTCTTATCCTCCATTTGTTTACTATTGACCCAGAAGTCAAGTCCCGCATCGCTCTCTCGTCACACATGGCTCGGATTAGTATTGATTGCGGAGATGTGCTTTTTTTTCATAGCTAACTGAGCACAGCATGATAATGTACTGCTTCAGTCAGTGAGAGAGGAAGTGAAAAGAATATCACTGAAGGTGTGTGTCTTTAGTAGAATCATCTGTAAACATTCACACTACGATGCCTGTTTTTTTTAAAACTGGAATTTGTTATGAGATTTTTATCTTCTGTACACTATTAGAAATAAAAGGCTTTCTCAATGGTTTTTGAATATTGAATGGTTCGATCTTTCAAAAAGAGTTCTGCAGGTTCCCCAAAACGGCAAGCCAAAGAAATATTAAGGATGCTAGATTTATAAAACTGTGATCTTAGTAATAAAATATTTAATATGGCTTTCAGTATGTAATGTAGATTTCTTTTTGGTGATGTCATTACCTATAAACGTCTATACCACAGCACTGTTAAATTCTCAGTTCCGATTGGTTAGAATGTGTTGACTTATTTTCTGTAACAGTAGATCTGACAGTCGTGCCGGCTGTAATTCAAATCACAGGTTTATATCAACGCGCTCATTTTAATACATTATGATTTCTATAGTAGCAACTTCCAAAGGCGCTTATATGGTGGACACAAGAACATATTAAAAAAATGTGTGTTTGTTTATGGATATGTACAGTATATGTATGATATGGATATGTTTATTTAGCATTTTTAGAAGGGGTCTCCAGTACCAGCACTTTGTATCAGTAAAATTTCCAATATGGGAAAGTCTTCATGACAGACAGCGTTCCAGTTACTCAGTAATATCATGTGCTGCACTTTTTTTTTTGCCTTATTAACACCAAGAGAGAGAAATGTTTACAACTGTTATAATGTAAGTGATAACAGGTACTAACTCATTTAATGGACGTTCCACAACATTAACTGTAACTCTAAAAGGGTACAAAGTACATGTCATTCTTTAGTAGATTTTAAAAAATGTAAATGACAAATTGCTGTTGTATAAGACTTCATGAAATGTTCTTTGAAAATAATCAACTTTGTTGTGGTAATAGCAATTCTGCTTTGGTTCAGCTTGCATCAAACCACTCTGTCACTGATTCGTTATTTTCCTATAAAAGCATGTCCCATCATGTTTGACCCTTTACATAACATAATGTTATTACAGTTTACTGTTACACTCAAATACCCCACTAGATACATACTGAATGCAAGTGGAAGGCAAACAGCACACCACAGTCGACTAGATTCTAGCAAGTTTGGCCCGCATGAAAAAAGAACCCAATTCTGTCAACGCACTTAATTGAATGTGAGACCTTTTTAAAGGTTTCCCCAGTTATCTCTCAGCATCACTACCCTCATCTCCACCCCTCTCAAATCCCCTTTCATCGTGCTCTTTCGCCCATTTTTTTAAAACTCCAGATAAGTGCAGCCTAAAAGAATTTGGCCAGCAGTCATTGGATAACAAACGACCATGTCATCCAGTCGAGCACAATCTGCCCACTCTGATCTATCTTCAAACCCCCACTATGTGGAGAAGTGTAAATCGTCCACCATCGCTGTGCTTCAATTACAGAAAACAATGATAATGTACAACCTTATTTACACCTACATAAAATACAGAGGTGGCTTCCTGGAATACAAATTACAGAGAACTGGGGTCACACTCTTGGAACTTATAGCCCATACAGCCCACATACTCTATAGATCTTGGGAAGTAGACGTTATCACCAATGCAAAGCTTGAAAGCGCTTCTTTGGCAAGCTTCACTGGCTTCGAGGTCAGCGTTAAGGCATGAAATGAATAAGGTTTATTCTCCAGTGAGTTCATGATCCATCAGTGGAACAGGTCCCTGTATGGCTGGATGTTTTTTTTCCCCATTTCTTGGGAAGGATTAGTTGACTTCAGCACCACAGATGCTAATGGGCTATTATGACTGTGCTGCAGAATACCAATGTAGTGAGCGTCCTTTCTATCCAGCAGTACATCATCATAAATGTGCCGGCATCAGAGCAGATGAAACCAAGATCTACAAGGTTGTTGGCCCATTCCTTTTATTTACTAAAACAATCAATATATTCGAAGCCTTT
Organism: Pangasius sanitwongsei; assembly: GCA_037576675.1. Classification (NCBI taxonomy): domain Eukaryota; kingdom Metazoa; phylum Chordata; class Actinopteri; order Siluriformes; family Pangasiidae; genus Pangasius; species Pangasius sanitwongsei. The sequence continues at coordinate 13,034,111 of CM075026.1, forward strand.
AAGCTGAGTAACACTCAATCTTTCATTAGTACTCACATAAAAAGTAATGCTTATCTCTCACCCACATGGTTATTTCATTGCAAATCACTTCTATATATGTGAAAAAAACATCATGTTTTACATGTTGTAAATGAGAACTGCTTACCTCTTTTGAGAATAATGCCTCAGCTGGACACCATATTGGAAATCCACTATGCATTTTCTCCACCCTCTGTCCAATCATTCAGAACCTTGACCTGCTTTTCCCAGGGTATCCATCACATACCCTACAGCTCTATCTGAGTATATCATCATCTCTTAAAGAAACATAGTTGCTACTGGTGTATGAAACATTCCTAATCTCAATGTTGTGCTAAAAAGGTAAGGAGAACTAGTTATAATAGTATGTATGTAAGTATGTAGTAAGTTATGTCACAACAGTTTAAATGATGATGTCCCATACAATTATTCAGCACTTGACAACAGCTTTTGAATTGGGCTAAAAGATTTCCAACAAAGACCTATTTTTTTTTTTATAGAATCGACAGATCAAGAGCTAAATTAGTAGCTATACGTTGTTTTGATAAACTATTGAAGGCTTGTAGTAATCCTTTCAAGTCCATTTAAACAATTTGTACTGAAATAATATAATTTAATCCTTGCTTTACTACTGCAGTATGTCGGACAAAGCTGCTTTTTTTTTTTTTACCTTGTTATTTAAGTGCATGACTGGGTCCCTGGAGAACTAGTGGTTAGGCCTCAGTGCTCTCACTGCTGCGGCTCTGGTTCGATTCCTACCCAGGGAACCAACCCTAGCCACTGGGGTTGCACAAAACAGTGCAGTTCAGTAATGTTCATTTTTGTCTACCTGGGAATGTTGTGAAATTAACAATGCTCTAACATTTGTGAAGCAAACCATTATTTCAGCTTATACCACAGTGCTGTTGGATGCTTGATTCTGACTGTTCAGAAGGTGTTGATTAATCTTCTATAACATTACAGCTCTCTGATAATAGTGCCTACTGCAAGGTTTATATTAATGTGCTTGTTCTAATATGTTATTGGTTCTATAGTAACTAAATACACATGAACTTGTATGGCGGATGCTCCAAATAAACAGATATTAAAATGTGTGTAATTGTTCATGTGGTGAAGTTTTCTCTGAGTAGATATTTATTTTACATTTTTTGGAAGGAGTCTCCAGTGTCAGTGATTTGTAACAGTCAGAGGTAAAGCTGTAAGTTTTCAGTAAGTGGAAAGTCTTTAGAACAGAGTGGTTAGAGACTTCTTGGTAACACGACAAGCTGCATTTGTTTGTCTTATTACCTTCAATAGTGAGACTAATAAGGGAATGACTGTTTATAACTACTATAACGCAAGTTTTGCAGCCATTTCATGAACAAAATATGAACTGTAACTCTAAATGGATAAAATTACGTTCATTAATATTCATTATGTTCATTAATACATAGAAGATGTTAACATTGCCATATTGCTCTGGAATAAGAGGAATAAAAGACAATGCGATATGCTTTTATTGCTAAATAATAATTAACTTTGGGATGGTAACACTTTAGGGCTGTATTACACCACCTTGACTCTGAATTTTTTCTTATAACTGCATGCCCCGAAGTGTGTTATTCCTTATTTTGAAATAGCAAAAAGCGAGTTATTAGACTGTACAGAATCATGCAGTGGATTTTTTTTTTTATGTCATTCCACCCCCTGACTCTTACATTCACCAAAAACTACATTTTATCCTCTTAAAGCATTCATTAGCCTGCATTTCTTAAAGTTGACTCTCCCTTTGCTCTGTAGAATGAGAGTTCTTGGTGTGTGAGGCTCCCTGCTGAACTCTAGACCTGTTAGATTTGCCTGTGACATTTGAAAGGTCTCAATTGATCACAGGTTTTGCAACGCGCCCCAGGGAGGCTGAACCCCAAGGAGGAGGAGGAGGCAACCTTGACTACCAGAGAGATGGAGAAAGAAGGGAAGTGGAGGAGGGACAAAAGGAAAGAGGAGGAGATGAAATAAAGGTTGGGCTCAGCAGGGTCTGATGAAGGTCAGACTACTATTGCTCCAGTAGGATACACTACATTAAGTAAATACATGCTGTATGGGGTTTAGAGTGGTAATGTTTAACCTCAACTCAGTAATAAAGTGTAACAATCTGCTTTTATATTCAATTACCGTTCACTCACTTTCTAGTTTAAAAGAGAAGTTCCTCTTGCAATTGATATGTCAGTAGATTAGGGTATAAATGGGCAAGAAAGGGCTAAGCCTCCCTCTGTTTAAAAAAGAAGGAAAAATAAAAATATATATTTTTTTCCATCTGCATGTTTATTTGCTGTTAACAAATGGCCTGAATAAAAATTATTCTTTACATTTTGGAACAAAGAACAACAGCACCACATGTGGCCATAAAAAAATTACATATATTAAGCTTGGGGCTGATTTCTTTCTAGCCCAGACTGTAGATTCACACACCCTGTCATTGTCAGTCATGTCAACTGATTACACAAATCAAAATGCTCCCTAGATTTAGGGTTCAATGTGTATACAGTTATTTAAGCACTTTTTTCTTCCTAAGACGAGATTGAGATCGATGGTGGGCAGAACTTTTAGTGCCATAGCCCCCAAGAATCTTTGGAATGCCATCCCCAAGAACCTCATGACTGCACTTCCTTCACCTATTTTAAGTCAACTTAAAAATGAGCTTTCTTCCTCCTGAGAAAAGCAACAGAAAATCCTGATGACGCCAAGGGAGCCAAGTGAACAAAACTGGCCATATTCTCTGGGTGGGAGGGGCAGTATTACTCTGTCCCCTGTCACTCACAGTGACACAGCCAATTGTGGGTGTCTGTGAGTTCATTTATGTACAAGAGGGCAGATAGAAAGTCTTATGCTGCCCTATATGTAAATAGACTAAGCATCCATTGTCAAATTGAAATATGCAATGGTGCAAATGACAGAATTGTACATTTTATGCACCTTGGATAAAAACAAAAGATATATCTAGTGGCAAACACAGCATTTCTAATTACAGACTTGAAAAACCTGATTAAAAAAATAATATCATACATTTTGCTGCCTATCTGTCTTTCTGTGACTCTGTGCATTTGTAATAGTTTTATTCCCATCTCTACTATGAGATCCTGTGCTATAAGGCTCCCTAATGGTTTTAAAATAATAACAGTGAGTTACTGATAGTGGAATTGTTTTAGTTCTCCCATCCAATATCATGAGAAATAGATGACACTTTTGGGAGTGATCATGCCCTTGAAGTGCTTGCACTTCTAGCACAATTAAAATGCGGAGGGATTTTAAACACACACCACTGAGATCAGAAGTTAAATAAAGATATTGAACATGTGTCATAGATTGTTTTTACTAAATGGGCTCTTCAGATACACTGCCTTTTTGCCTCTTTCATTACACTGATACTATAGACAATAGTTAGATTATAACCCTGATAAACCATAGCCTATTTGTCAGCCAGAAACTGCTCTTTTATGACCTTTTTTTATCCTTTTCAGGTAAATCGTACCCTTTTCATCTTTACAGAGCACGCACAGTATCTGTCCTGCATATCATTTTAACTAGCACAAAGAGCTTGAGAGCCGCACACGTAAAATCGCCATAACTCAGACTTTACCATCCCTATTAAAGGCATTTATGCAGCAATAGATTATATAACCTCAGCCAACTAGAAGCCACACTTCTAGCAATTCATCATGCTTTTCTCTATGCAAATGTTCCCTGCAGCCTCGGTTCACAGCAAGAGACCCAGATCTTTTTTTCAAGCTTTTATTAGATTCAAATAAACCTCAAAATACAATCATTCCACCACTGACGCATTTAGTTTGTCATATAAATATGGTGCATAGACTGTACAATATTAGGAACCTACTGAGGCTCTATGATCACAATAAAGAAAGACTGTGCTGGATGGATGGAAGCGTGAGATATACAGAGAACAATAACAATGACGAGTTTAATTAAGATAGTGATACGAGGCTGTGAGTTTGGTGTGAGCCACTCAGAGGGTTCTCAGCAGTTTAATTGTAAAGCCAGATTAAGGTCATGGAGCTTTTTCTAGTGCCTCATTTTTCAGCTGTTGTCATGAACCTGAATGGCTAATCATGTGTTATGATTCATTCTTTCCCCAGGACCGGTGCAGTGTGCCACTTTTAGATGGTGGTAAATGAACAAGGATGTGATCAGCACTTATTTAAAGTGGAGCACGAATAATTTCTTGGGTTTTTGCACTAAACAAGATAAAAGAATTAGCGTGAAAGCCCATTTATTAAGTTATATTAATGGAAAACTGCTATCTTCACAGGAGATCATGAGTGCTACAGCCATCTGTGGCCCGAAGCCATGGGAGCAAAACTGGCTTTGCTGTCTGGGTGAGCGAGGCATACTCTCTCTCCCATGTCAATTACAGTGACGCAAGCCAATCACATGCATCTGTGAGCTCATGTATGCGGAAGAGGGTAGATAGTGCTTTCCTTTGAGTGTGTTACGTTGTCCTTTGATGCAGCATTAGCAGGAGTTCGAAGACATGGTTGGCTGGCTGCACTTGTCTTAAAGGAAGTGCGTTTGCTTTCACACTAGCTGTTATATGATAGGGGAGAGTGGGAATTGGCAAGTGACCAAATTGCTGAGAAAATTGGGAAAACAACCAATGAAACCTGTGAAAGAGCACTATTAGTATTGAGAAAATGATATCTGAAAAATATAATGACATATTCCACATGTGAAATTAAATGAATCATGAGCAATCAGATCTGAAAATAAAAACATACGCTCAACCTGTGCAAAGTCCACTCATGTGTTCATTTTTTCTATTAAAAAAACACACAAAACAACTGAATACATCCAAAAAAGTAACTAAATGTGTTCATTGTTATAGATAGATACTCGGCTACCTTATGTATGTTCTCAGATAAAATCTCTCCTGCCTGAAATGCATTAGCCTGACTAATAGTAGCTCCAAAATTTGTTTTGAGTGAATTCAAAACTTGTTCCTGAAAATATATAAAATTTGGGGTATGCAGAATATGCAGAGAGACAGATTTCTTTGCATAAGGGCCAATTTATTGGAATAAATTAAATCTAATAGAAGAAGGAAATTGGCTTCAGGTCATCGAGAGCCTTCGAAAATGGGTTCAACTTCTACTCTTAAAAGACACTGCCATCTTCTGGAGACATTAAAGAACAATTTGTATCATCCACTAACTAACACATCACTGAAATATGTTTACCATGATGATGTGGAGTAGTTTCAACCAATTTCCATTACTTGAATTTATTAGTTTAGCAAACAGCATTAAAATGCTACACTGAAACATGGAGTGTGCTTTCTGAGACAGAATTGTAAAGCTGTGATAATTAACACAGCAGGACAAAAGAATATCGTCTCTTGATGTAGTGTGCCGCTAGCACTCAACAAAGGCCAAAATACAAAAACCTCATGAAGAAACTGCTTAATTATTCAGTCTCGTCTATTCAGCATTTTAATACTGTCTGAAAGCTGAGGATGTTGTATAATCTCTGAATTAATCTGATTCTTTTATGATCTTCTGAAGCCTTTTGTGTTCTTTCAAGTCATGGGGATGTGAGTGATGGCTTTGAGGAGTAGCTTTGTGCTGGTTTGATCCCCTATCATTAGTTGAAATATAGGAAAACTAGTCTACCGTATGTTCTACCAATATCAAGACATGAGGGATCTAAATTTAGGGACTGGACAGATAGAAGCAGCTCTCAGTTTAGGAGTTGCATGAGATGAGAGCCAAGAAGTGAGCTGGAAAAAGAAAATCACCATGGCCTACACTCTGCCCTGAGGAAAGTAATACTGCCCTATCAAAACCAGTACCACACAACACCAGCCCCAAACACAGGGTTAACTCTACTCAACAAACCATCTATAAAAAAAATTAAGCAGAACCTTCCTTATCATATGCTGCTGAATGTGGTATTTGCATTTGTTATGTATTTTTGTGCTTTTACGCTAAAGTTAAATTCCTGTATACTTTGTACACTTGCTGAATAAAGTGATTCTGCTTCTGAGTATGAAGAGGCTATAAAGGACGGGGATAATATGGGCACAATTTATTTATTCATCGTCAGTAAATGCTTTACCCAGGTCAGGGTTGTAATAGATCCATAGTCTATCTTGGGAACACCGGATGAGATGCCAGTTCATTGCAGGGCACCGTGCAATTTAGAATCACCAATCCACATACTGGCATGTTTCTGGGAGGTGGGATGAAACTGGAGAACCCGGAGGAAATTCACATGAGCACGGAGGGAACGTGCAAAAAACTCTATACAGAGCTTAGGATTTAACCAGGGACCCTGGAGCTCTAAGATGCAACACTACCTGCTGTAGTTTATATTGTAGTTTGGCAATGGTGTTGGTGGGAAGGTTGTTTTCTAGCCAAGGCTAGAGGTCATAAAGTCATAAACTGGAGTTTTTGCATCTTTTGTGTTAAGTAAGGTATAGTTTTGTGATGCTGTGAAAGAGCTAAAAATGCAGAAGACTTCAAAAGTGAGATTCCAAACAGTTGGGGAAAGTTTTACCAGCACTCTATGTATATCAGGACTCAGATCTAAGCATCCACAGTGGCTTGCATAAATATCTCCACCCTCGACCTTTTCCACATAGTGTAGTGTTACAACCTTGAACTTAAATGAACTTAACTGGGATCATGTCATGAAAGTTTCAAGGGGGTGAATACTTATGCAAGCCACTGTACTTACTAGTATTTTGGGACTAATCAAGAGTTCTGTTTTGGAGAAAATTAGTGTGCATCCAGTGCTTAATATCACAGATGCAGGCACTTGCTGAGGTCTGTGGCATGGCTAGAGAAGAGCACTTACTTATAAAAATGTATTTATCATCAGCATAGCAGTAAAAATTCATGTTGTCATTGAATTATGTAGCCAAGTTGAAGCATGTGCTGTAAATCCTGAAAAGAAGAGGGCCAAGAGCAGATCCCTGAGGGACACCATGACTGATTGTGCAGTGAAGAATATGTTTCGTGATAGAGCTGAATATTGTCTTTTAATGAGGTGGGAGGTAAATCAGGAGAGCTGTACCAGTAATAATAAGCATGTTGTGGATGATGGTATCAAGAGGTGAGCTAAGATCAATAACATGAGCATATTAGGGGCATCAGAGTCAATAAGGAAGTCATTAATGATCCTTGTGTCAGTGCTATGAGATGAGACAATGACTAGACTAGAGTAGCTAGAGATGTTAATGAAAATTCAGTGACTCTTTCACTGATTCAGTGAAAATGATCTTGTGCAAAATTTGTAAGAAATTGAATGAATGAAGGGGGATGTGGATTGATTTATTTGGGTCTTATGAAAAGAAATGACTGCTAAACCGTCTCCTAATTTATCTTAGTAACTTTTCATCCAAATCCAGGAGTGTTGCTTCTTATGAATTGGCAAGCCTGGGATCATGTTGTACTTTCCATAACAAGCTACAAGACTGAAATGAGAGATAAGTCTGTAATTAATTAGCTTAGTAAGACCTAGGCCATTTTAAGGAATTAAAGAGACTGTAGTATTTTTCAGCAGTGGCAAAGGCACACGAGTTGTTCCTCAGATGGGAAATGGGTGCATTTCATTACGGGATGGACATTAAGGTCAGCCTTATGTTTAAAAATGGACAGTATATTCACTTACCAGCCACTTTAATAGGAACAACTGTACCCCTGCTCATTCATGCAATTATCTAATCTGTCATGTGGCAGCAGCACAATCAGGTCCAGAGCTTCAGTTAATGTTCACATCAAACATCAGAATGGGAAAAAATGTGATCTCAGTAACTCACGCATAGCTGTTGTTGCCAGAGGAGCTGGTTTGAGTATTTCAGAAACTGCTGATCTCCTGGGATTTTCATACATATTAGTCTTTAGAGTTTACACAGAATGGTGCCAAAAACAAAAAACATCCAGTGAGCAGCAGTTCTGTGGGTGGAAATGCCTTGTTGATAAGAGAGGTCAGAGGAGAATGGCCAGACTGATTTGAGCTGACAAAAAGGTTACAGTAAGTCAAACAGCCAATCTTTACAAGCAGGGTGAGCAAAAAAAAAAAAAAAAAAATCTCAGAATGCAGATGTTGCACTATGAGGTGGATGGGCTACAACAGCAGAAGTACTCACCGGGTTCCACTCCTGTCAGCTAAGAACAGAAATCTGAGGCTACAGTGAGCACATGCTCACTGAAACTGGTTCGTTTGGAAGATTTCACTTATTTGCATTGAGTGGCCTGGTGACAGAAGCTTCAAAGTAAAACAAGCCTGGTTTATTATATAACTAACATAGCTAAGAGTTCAGACCATGGAGAAAAATAGCAGTTAATCAGATATGAAAGCTAATAAGGCCCTGTGTGTGATTGAAGATGTGTTACCGCCTCATTGCACTTCAAGATCAGAGAGAGCGAGACAGCCCTATTCATCATATAACAGGACAAGTAAGGAATAAATCATGACAGGGCATGCTGTTATAGGAAAATAACCAATGATGGGGTGGTGTGAAGTGAAGTCACTGTTACCACTCTGAATTGTTAATAGTTGTTACCACTCTGAATTGTTAATAATTACAATTTGTAAACTTATTAAAGGATAACTTTTTTTTTTATCCATTTCAGACAACAATGAATGGTGCAACTTGAAACTGTTGAAAACTGTATGAAGTTTAAAGGTTAGCTAGTCAAATGTGGGAATGTGAAGCAGCACTACGAAACCAAACATGACCAATTTGATTTAGAGACTAATGGAATAATCACTAATGGTTAAGCATTAAAGCGTAACTGTTCTCACCATTTATTCATTGTAACTGCTTACATAGATCTTTGTAAGCAAGGGGTTTTTTGTAACTGGACCTTAACAAATACATAATGAATTAATATGAATATATACGTAAGTAATATTATCCAGGCCATTTAGCAATGTCCACATTGTAGACAGTAAAAAAGTAAAAATTCAGTTCCTCTTAATTTATTATTTTTTTGTGTGTGTTTGTTTTAAATCACTGCAAACCACATATGCGTGTATAGATGACAAAAAGTTCTTTTAATTTCAACACTTTTCATTGTCTGAATAAAACAGAAGGGTGCCAATAGTTTTGGCCATGTCTGTATATAATTTATACATTTAATATTGTGCAATATTCATAAAGCAAAGACTTCCTCATTCAAGAAAAAAAAAATGAATGTACTTAATACATTATAAAAATAAAATACGGAGCTGAGATGATCAATAAGTTGCTACACAAACAACAAGAGGGAAAATCTAGCACAGTTTTTTTTTATCCTGTTGAGTCTTGATTCTTCTAACAAACATGGATTGACCTCCTGGTCAGAAACACAAACCCTGGTGGAAATGAAAGTGTGTGTAAATGGTCTTCCCTTCAGGAAGCAGGAGATTTCCTGCACTAAAAGCACACCTCACTAGGTAGGAAGTCATGTTTGTATAACTTCTCTTATTATATAAGAACTATTTTACACAACTCAGCAAGCACACTGTAATAAAAGGCAAGAAGCAAAATACAAATACAGTATGGAGGACTGTGTACCAAAATACTTAATGTATATACATGACATTTTTTTCTGTACAAAAATTTACAAATATATCAAATAGATTCCCCCTTATGCCTGAATCGATGGAGAAATATCATCATCATCATCATCATCATCATCATCATCACCATTTCTGGTTGCAATCCTCCAGGTCTGGATTATAATAAAATAAGAGGTATAAACCTGTGCAAAAAAGCAGGTCCCAAAACTGTGACTGGTTAAGGCTTGAAAACAGTTACACACTGAAGAAAAGATCAAATTAGAACATACTGTCCATGAATATAATAATAATATAATATAATAATAATCTGAATTTGGTGATATATATGTAAATCCATTTAGCAGCAGCTCTGATATTTCTGCATGACTGTATGGAACTGATTTTAGGTCAGCAGTGGAACTCTGAGAATATTGTGCACCTCATTAACAATGCCAGTACGGCTCACAGCTCTGTCTTTTCCCGCCTGTCTGGCTGGATTCTGTGAGACATTTTGCTCGGACGCTCAGGTGTATGTACAGAAGCATGCAGTATTCTCTGTAGAACTGGTGTGTATGATGAAGCTCAGCCAGTGGTCAGCTCTGTGTGTGTAGGCGGCTCAAGCGTCTCTGCGATCTCCGACAGCTCATCCAGCACCTCGGTGAACGATGGCCTCCGGAACGCCTCTATCTGAATCAGTAATTTGACAAATACTGTGTGTTAAGATGTGCAAGTGATGTGAACAACTCTACATTGCAGAAAGGAAAATGCTGTTCTTATTCTGCTGTTTTATAGAACTACTGAGTCAAAGAAAATGCCTTTGAGATGACTGTGTGATGATTCAGGCTTAAAATTTGCACAATGTACTGAAGGTTATAAGCTTTTTTTTTTTTTTACTTGCTGAGAGTTTTTTTTTAGGTCCAGCACAAAATGTAAGAAGCCAATGTGAAACCCAGAACATGTCTTGACTGAGGTAAGAGGAACATTGTGTAATATACATTATATTGTTTAATTTCTTATTCAAATTTACAATATTAAATTGTATATGTTCGACACGCAATGACAAAATGTCTTTTTTGAAACCAAAGGTTTTCATAAAAGATAAATAAATATATCAGTACACTTCTACTTGAACATTGTCTTATACAAGTCTAAACTGCAAATGTGTCTTTCAGAGTAATTGTTTGTATTGCACTTCTAAATGTTCAGATGCTTTTTAAACCAAGCTTACTTGGTTATATTTAGGAAACTGAAAAAACTGTTTTCGTCCATTACCCATATATCGGGTTATACCACAGCGCTGTTGAATTCTCAAATCTGATTGGTCAGAAGGTGTTGATTAATTTTCTATAATGTTACATTTCTATATTAACAACTAAAACAATGACTAAGCCTACTGCTAAATAAAAAAAAAAAAAGCATTTCTATTTAACAAAGAAAAATGTGTAATTGTTGATATGATGAGGTTTTCTGGAAAGAAACGTTTATTTAGTATTTTTGGAAGTTGCCTCTAATGTCAGCGCTTTGTACCAGTCAGAAAAAGTCAGGTAAAGCTATAACTTTGTATTCTGACATGGGAAAGTCTAAGGACGGAAGACGTGGCACTTTGCTGTTTCTCAGTAACACGACTGTGTTGTTTTATGTTATTAACTTCAAGAGAAAGAAGAAAGAGACGATGGTGAGGGAACAACTGTTTATAACTGTTATAATGTAAGTGATAACAGGAGCTAACTTGTTTCGCAGACATTCCACAATATTTCATGTAACTACAGTATAAACGGATAATGTTGTTCTTTAATTTATAAAAACAAAATGTCAGCATTGTCAAATTGCTGTGGTATAAAGTGGAATAAAAAACTTTGGTATGTATGCTTATAGGAAAATAATCAACTACGGGGTGGCAACAGTAACTCTACTTCACACTGAGTCACATCACAGCACCCCATCGTTGATTATTTTCCTGCAACGGCATGCACTATTCCGCTTTATTCCTTACATATGGGATTGTTAGTAAAAACGAGTGAATAACTTGTAGTATGGGGATCAGAAATCACAGATACAGTGGTTTTGAACAGTCTACACATGATGATCATTAGGGTTCTTCCCTCATTCATGTAAAAAGTCACATACTACATAAAAAATTAACATCTCTTCATGAGTATGACATATGTAAGTTTTAAGTAAATCCTCCAGTATCGTTTTATGAAGGCCTGGTACATACCAAACAGCAGTTAGCTGCCAGGTCGAGTACACGCTGTGGACATCCAGTAGCCATCGTCTTGAATGCAGAGACGTCTAAGCCATAGTCCTGAAACACACACACACACACACACACAAATATTAAAAGGAGAGAACATGATGCAATAAAGTCAGACCTATAATATCAATCTCCAACTTTTATATAATATAAAAATGGTTTACATTAATATAAACATTTTTCCTATTATTCAAACTTTATTTTATTATTCAAATTTAGATGTTTACCTGAGTTCTTGGAAGTATTTCTGGATCTGCTGGGATTCTGGCTAAGATTTCGCACAATACTATCCCAAAGGAGAACACATCAACCTAATTACAACACAGAAAGCCAAATCAGCCATAACAACAACATGCTAGGGACAAGCACAATGACTCAAAGTGAGTTTAAGTTCACTTCCCAAAGTGATTTGCCAACGATGTTCTAAATGTGTAGTGGTTATTATAATAACAGTTTTATTTGTATGAAGATTTGTTTGTCATCACCTTGCGGTCGTAAGGTTCTCCACGCAGCATCTCTGGTGCCATCCAGAAGGCTGAACCTACTAGTGACAGCTTCCTGTCTTTGGCAGGAAGTTCAACTACTTCCCTGGCCAAACCAAAGTCTGTGACCAAAGCCTCTCTGCCTCGGGCAGTCACCCTTATCAAACAGTTCTGTAGGAGAAAAGCAAATGACAAATCAGTAGGAGGAAAAAATCAAAACAGTTTAAACATAGCTGTGGATAGAGGTATTATTTTATACTACAATATGTCTCAGTTTGAGAGATGTAGAATGAATATTGAAAGATTAAAGTGGAAAGTTTTTGAGCCTTAAATTATTGAATATTGAATTTTGAATATTGAATATTGAATTACTCAATATGATTGGGATATGTTATAGGTTCTTGGAATCGGAGGATAATATTGTTTCAACCAAGAATTCCATGTAATTCAACAAATAATCCCTGGTCACTTTTAACTTCTTAATTTCCAGTGTAACACTTATTCTGAGCCAGAAGAGGGCAGTGTAAGCCAACTTCCCATTTCTACATACTCTCATTCTCACCTACCTACACACACACACACACACACACACACACACAAAACACCTAAACATGATGTTAAGTTCAAACCTGGAGTTTTTTCATTATTGTAGCTTGAGAGGGTAAAAATCTTTTTTAGGCGTATAAAAAAAAAAAAGACATCAGAACAACAAAAGTGGTCAAGGAGTGTAGCAGTCATGGCCTTAACAGTAACTCCACTTTGCATCAGTCCACTTCACACACTGTCATGTCCTATTACTTACATACCTATTCCTATTACATATACAGTATATTATGTAATATACAGTGTATTATGTAATCGAATATGAATACATTATAAAGAATTAATTTTTTTTTAGAAAGCTTCCCATCATCCAGATGATGCCACAGCCATCAGTGACAGGGAGAAAACTGACCATGCTCTCTGGGTGGGAGGGATGGCATACTCTCTCCCTCGTCTGTGAGCTCACGTATGCGGAAGAAGGCAAATAGACCTTTGATTCCTCTAAGTCTGTTACGCTGCCCTGTGACGTGACATGAGCAGCAGTTTAAAATGATGAGGTTGGCTGGTTTTCATATGTCTCATAGGAAGCACGTTAGCCTTCATCCTTCCCGGTTGGTTGATGTCATTTTAGGGGAGAGCTGGCTGGTCAGTAGGAACTGGCAGGAGACCAAATTGGAGAGAAAATGCTTTGCCAGGAAGGTATACAAGGCATCTAGAGGATTGGGATGCCACGGGACACAACAAAAACTTTAATGCACAGTCAGTTATCAAGCTTGCAGGACAAAGAAAGACTGTATTAATTAAAACATGAATGTGCAGCTCTGAGCGATATATTTTCAGCATTCTTAGTAACTGCCAGGTCAGGGTTGTGGTGGTTTAAATGAGGCTGCTAGTTTGTTTATACTTTGGTAAATAGAACCATCTAAAAACCCATCTAATAAAGAAAATATAATGGGGGCAAAACCTTCCCACTTCAGGCTTAATTCCGAACACAGATACAGATATCTGGAGCACTAAACAGATACAGCCATGGTTCAAAGCTTAGCCAATATGATCAAATATAGATCATTTGCCTGGCACTGTAAATGAAATCCAGTAAAAGAGCAGAACTGATGCCTGAGAGAGAAGAGCATCACTGATAGCTATAACAGAACTCCTACATGCTCTCTCTGCCAGCCTGGTATCTCAGCTGCATGAATTATTCAATCCTGACCCTGTATTCCTCCAAAGGGTCTCACTACCCATCTCCCCTCTGGTTTATCCACTATGTTCCTGGGCTTCCCAAGGGCATATTAACAGCCTCCATCTAAGCCCTGTTCCTTGCATGCTCTATTAAAGGCCTGTCTAGACACATGACTCACTTGAGGTTTCTGACTCAAGATCAGTAGTGACGCTTCTTACCAAGCCTGATGACTTTAAATCATGTCAAAAACAAAACAAAACAAAACAACAAAAACCCCAGACCCTGTTAGGTTGGCACAGACGAGTCAGCGGGGAACTCCTGTCCTGTTTGAGGTCGGCTAAACAGGGGCAAATGGGATTTTTGGGGCAACAGGTGCTGGTAAGCAAGCCAGATGCAGAGCTCAGCATCTGGTCTGCATTAGTGTGTCCAGATTGTACAGATTGACTCTGATGAGTACTTTGGGAATCTGGCCTATAGCCTCCCAAGTGCTAAATTTAGTGTGAGACCTTGCCAAAGATTTACGTAGTGTCCAGTATTATTGAGCAGAGAGTGGTGGGGTTTGAAAAAAAAAAAAATAGTGAGGGAAGAAATGCAGGGAATCGATTAAAGAGTCACCATGATACTATGATACAAAGCACCACATGAATCTGGTTTGTAACTCATTCATTGTTAACAGGCTGAAGGATTTCCACAAGCGGAAGCTATTGCTCAATTAGCTTTTGTGTGCATTATTGCTGAAAGTGAGAAATTAGGCATGGACCTGCACCAGGAGGTTATGATGAATGCACATGCTGTATAGATGTAACCAAATACAAAATACATTATTCAGAAAGAACAGATAATGTGTCCTAAATGGATACAAATACAAAGAGGAGGTGCACTATTTATTTTTGTCTTTAAAAGAAAGCTTGCCACAAATGTTCACAGGGCAACCGGAGGTTTTTTTCAGCTCACGAGACAAAGACAGACCACAGGTGAATGTTAACAATGCATTTACACCATTCATTCTCTCATCCTTAGTAGCTGCCTGGTCAGGGTTCATGTGGATTAAATCAGACTACTCATTTTTTATGTTTTGGGAAATAGAACCAACAGAATTCGCTGGAAAATGCTGCAGGCAGATACAAACAGAAACAATAACTGAGGGAGTTGTATTTAAAAACAGTCCTGCACACATCTCAGTTAAAAACAAACAACTTCTGGTTTAAGCTACGCCCACTTTGGGTATCCAGATCCAGATCCATATATGAATATTTGGGGCAGGAAACAGAAACAGATACAGTTAGTGGCTTTTCGTTATACCCCTAATATACTGGTAGTCACACATTACATAAGGACATAAAAACACCCTACACAAACAAAGGTTACATGCGCATTCATATGCATTTTTGTCATTCAGGTGACAATGACAGTTTACTGCATGCTTTAAATTAAGCAAATGCCTAAAAACAACAGAGATTCTCACATTATGAGAAATGCTGCACTGCCAATTATTTTTAAACAGAAATAAGTAACAGCTTTCTTTTGCTCCAAAAGTCCCACTGAAAACATGGGCTAATGGGAGCTTTGGGGAAGAAAGTGCTGATGAATGGATTTCACTCTGAGTTCAGCATCTGGTCTGCATTAGAGCCTCCAGCATGACTGTTATTTTCCTATTTCCAGATGCAGCGGCCTCTGATTATGTGAGTACTTGGGGAATCTTCCAGCCTTTGACTCAGGAATCGGGGACCAAATAAGAGAGAATTTTGAGTTACTTTTAGTTTAAAGAGGAAAAAGCAAAGCTTACATTAAAATCTGATAATCAGTGATCCATCAGACTTTTAGCCTACATTTTATTAATGTTAGCTGCATGAAATAGCTGCATCTTTTTTTTGTTAAACCAGGAAAACTACAGCACACAGTGGCGATTTATTTCTCCCTTTGGTTGATCCAGAGTAGCGCGCTAATGACTACTGACTGGCCTGCAGCTTGCTACAGGCTTTTGTCCTGCAGTCATGCAGACGATATTTCACACCAAAATACAGCTTTTGTTTGTTTGTTTTTTTAATGTAATGCAGTGCTCTATTCTCTTATAGCATAATGTGGACCCTGATATTGATCCGAGCTCAATGGTATTCTCCAATAGAAATGCAGCTCTCAGCTGTTCAGAGGATAATTGTAATAATTTCAGTTAAGATTGGTATAATATTTGGTAACACTTTACTAAATAGTGTTCACAGGACTACATTACACATACATGAGCCCTTCATGTCATCTGACTTAAACCTGGAGGAAAAAAAACATTATTCCAGGTGGTATTTTTCATAAAGGTAAACTGTTGTTTATCCCACGCTTTCTCTTTAAATTAATAAGACAGAAAATCCAGCATGTAATACTACCAAGAAACCACAAAGCCCTCTGTCCTGAACACTTTCCTGTGATGGTTACAAAGCACTGACATTGGAGACTCCTTCTGAAAATGCTAAATAAGTGTCATGCATGTTTTTAGTCTGTTTATGTGGCGTTTCTTCCATACTGTAGCTCAATGCACTTCTTGTATGTTAGATTTGCATAATGTGTCTAAATCATGTTAATTTAAAAAAAAAAAATGAGCAAAGGTGAGGTGACCACTCCCAAAAGATGTTCTGCAGTGTCTCCTGAACTTTCCAGTTTTGGTGAAAACATCAATGTGAGAACCTGCTGTATAACACTGAGACACAGAGAAGGTTATAATACTGACAAGAATTACAGAGAAGCTTGCATTTTCTCTCTGGCCCTAAAGCAAAGTTTCATATTTCTACAATTTTCTATGAATATTTTTGGCAGTGCTATGACACTGTAATGACAGAGTTTGGTATATTTTTACTGACCTTTAAATAAAGCAAATTTAATTTTGCTATTCGGATTTTAATGAAAACCTTTTATAGTGCCACAATGACACAGTAATGACAGAGTTATGCATATTTTCACTAAACCTAAATTAGAGTGAGTTTAGTTTGGATCGTTTGATGACTGGCATACCGAAAGTACACTGAGCTACAAAGTCAGTTAAGCAAAATATCATAACACAACCTTATGCATGTCATTTGTCTTAATCTGTTTTTAGGGTGTTATATCAACATGACATTATAAATGACAAAAGCAGTCTGCTTGGAAAAAGCCTTTGTAAACATGCATACCACCACGTGCTTGAATTCTTGATTCTGATTGGTCAGAAGGTGTTTATTATCCTAGAACAGTGGCTCTGACAGTAGTGACAGCTGTAATTCAAATCACAGGTTTATAATAATGCGCTCATTCGAATATGTTAATTTTTCTATAATAACCTCCACATTATCTAAGGCTAATAATAAACTGACAAAAATGAGTTGTTGCTTAGCAAAAAAGCATGGCATCAGTGATATGGTGAATCTTTCTGTAAGGACATGTTTATGTAACATTTATGGAAGGAGTCTCCAGTGTAAGTATGTCGGAGAAATTGATGGTTTCTGGTTTGTCAGTAACCTGACAAGTTGCCATTTTGTCATCCCAACTTTAAGATGGACCGAGTTTATAGCTTAAAAAACGTGTTTATAGCTGCTATAACAGGAACTTGTCTTGTGGATGATCCACAACTTTAAATGTTACTATAAATTGATAAAAACATACAGTATGTAATTGCAATCATTGGAAAATTGCTGTGATAAAAGGAATAAAATACTTTGGGACATGCTGCAGGAAAATATCAACTTCAGGGTGGTAACAGTAGCTCTATTGTTGATTAGGCTTGTGCGATATAGATGATATAGAGATTTTAAAATATTGCGATAAATGCTTTAACCATTCAGAACTGCCTGAAAAGACAGGAAAATTTGTGTTTTCACCATTTCCAGTCTAAGGAGAGTGGAAGAGTGTGCAATAATATTACCAGCTGCGCAGTCGGGAACTGTGGCAATCTCAAAAACTCAGCTGAATGGTGCATTTTTAAAAAGCCACAGTAATACTGCACAAGAATCTGCAGTAATATGCAGTAATTACACAGTTAACAGTAAAACAAATACACATCACATTTTGTATTTTCTATCCTTTTAGAAATCAGTTGTCTAATGTTCACGTGGCCGACATTTTCTGTGTTGATTCTGCTCAGTGTCGAGCAGCAGAGAGCAGGAGAACACTAGTCAAAAAAAGAAAAGCAGCATATTTAATCACTTCATAAATATCATTAGCATTATTTCATAGTAAGTGTTAGATTTGGCACTTTGTTTTAGGCCTATTTAATCTTTTTGGGTCAAAATCTTTGTTTGGTTTTTTTCTTACGGTGGCATCCCTAATGGATCTAGTACACTGATGTTAAATATACTTGTCTAATGTTAGCTAAGTTGAACATATAATGATAGACTTTATTTCACATTAAAGAACTCAAAATATTCTCCATTTTTACCATGGCAGAAAACAAGAGCACGTAAGATGGGGGAAGGAGTTCAAAACACCTGCACAGATTATTCAAGATTCACAGGTCAATTTGCTCATCTCTCATTTAATTGGGGGAAAATTACTGCTCTTTTTGCATATTTTAGTGATAATCTGTACAAGGGTACTATGCTGTACACCGATGAATAACAATTGTCTGGTAATATAATTATAATAAGTCATAACTGTCACTGGATATTGTGGCAACAGAATATCATGTTGGGACAATAATATGGTTATATCACACGTGCCTATTGTTGATTTATTTTCCTATAACAGGAATATTCCTTACTTATGTAGGTTTATGCCAACAGGCTAATGTACTGTAGGTATCATGTAGCCTTATGAACATTACCCTTGGATGAAGTGTTACCAAATATTTTTGTGGTATTTTGTTTGAAATCCTTTAACTAGACATTATTTTGTAATAGAATTCATTGAAAATCTAGTCGTCAGCCATAGTTTCACAATCTTCTCTAACTGTTTAGCTTTTATTACACTGCTGTTCTAAAATTAGGAAATATTAAGGCCAGTCACTCCAAAATTTTTGTTTGTGGAGACCAGCACAAGTGGAGTCTATTCTACAATACCCGTTTTTTTTTTTAAGTGGTGATGCCAAGGGAAACCAGAGTTCACATATTTCACAAGCTGGCAGACGTTTATGCAACTGCACAGCGCTGTGTGTGAAAGGTGCCTATTCATTGTGTTAGCTGGTGTGTCGGACAGCACAGCGCTGTGTGTGAGCTCTAAGCTTAGTTTTGTTCCCCGCTGGTCAATTGTTCTTATCTAAATGGCTGACAAATGGGTCGCTGATCTCACCCGAGGGCAGCGTAAACATGAAAAGAGTGGGTGGGTGTGTGAGGCAGGACTATACACTCAGCAAACCTTATGCATTTTCAGATGATGTGGGAATGGCCATGTTTGTGTGTGTGTGTGTGCGTGAGAGAGAAAGAGAGCACGTCTGAGAGTAGGAGTGAGTGTATTAGCATGAGAATGGCCTAGCCTTGTTGCTTTAGCTCTGCTGCTCATCACTAGAGGCTTGGTGAACACTTGTGGGAATCCTGGCAACTAATGACCCTCAGAGATACACACACACACACACGCACACACACGCACTGCATATCTAGTGCTGTGCATCTACAAAGCTCAGATATGAATATTGCCTCTGCTCCATGGAGTTCTGTATATCGTAAAGCATTCTGAATAAACAAAAAAAGTTAGAATTTAGGAAAGAAGAAGAAATAAGATGGATTGCTTGCTCTAAGGCTTGCCTTGGAGTTGAGATCTCTATGGTAGATGTTCTTGTAGTGGAGGTAGATCATTCCTCTGGTGATGTCTGAGGCCAAGTCCACTTTCTCCCTCCAGCACAGAGGAACATCTTTCCGAGCTAGCAGTTCCTCCAGACAGCCTCCGCTAACATACTAGACACAGATCCGCAAATAGATGCAGACAAACATAAGGACATAAAATTCCAAGCAGTAATAATAACAATTCACTAGTAATAGTCATATGTTCAGGGCAAATAAGTGCTAAAAACCTGTGTACAGGGCTTGAAATCAACTCTGTAAATCACAGAAGTGTCACTGTCTCACATATTTTTTGCTTTTGGCTGGTAAAAAAAAAGCACAAGTATGCTAAATGTTTTTATTATATTGTACTAACTTTATTTATTATTTCCATCACACTGACAGTGTGTCTAACAGTAATAAAAAAAACTAGCCTCTGAACTGGGTCATCACTTTTCTTTGAAACATCTGGGTTAGCGTTTGTAAATTTCCCTTTAGCATGGTTTTCAGTTGTTGGATGAGGTTTGTTCTGTCACTGTTCAATCTTATCTGTTCACTGTATGATGCATGTTGCCATATTTGGTCTAAGAAATCTTCCATAAAATGAGAGCAGATAAACTTCATAAGAAATCACAAATTACATATCCAGCCATCAGATAGTACAAGTGGATAGTACAAAAGCAGCTCTATAACGTAACCCACCAGCATGTATCTTGCAAATCTGCCCTGCCACAGCCTATCTCACTTATAAAAAAAAATCTGCCATGCTGCGTGTTTGGAGAGAGACATCCGGTGCATGAGGTGACAAAATGTGCAATTGGACACATAATACAAGAGAAAATAACCAAGAGAGAGGAATGGACCTCACCTCTAGAATGGGATACAGCTTGTCTTCTTTCACACAGATACCAAGATACCTGAAACGATGATGGAAAAGGGGAATAGTCAAGTGTGTTTTGTCCATGTGCCTCTGTCTCAAAAACAAAACCTGCACACCTGCTAGTACAGCTGACAGGAAAGCTACAGTAACTCTAATAACCACTCTTTACAACCATGGTGAGCAGAAAAGCATCTCAGAATGCACAACAAGTTAAACAAGGTGGGCTATGGCAGAAGACGACCACACTGGGCTCCAATCCTGTCAGCCAAAAATGGGAATCTGAAGCGACAGTGGGCACAGGCTCACCAAAACTGGACAGATGAAGATTGGAAAAAACATCACCTGGTCCATTTTCAATCTTCAACAACCCACAGAACTGCTGCTGTAAACTCGAGAGACTGTTATGTGTGGAAATCCCAGGAGATCAGCAGGTTCTGAAATACTCACACCAGCCTGTCTGGCATCAACAGCCATGCCATGGTCAAGGTCACTGAGATCACATATTTTGCGTGAATTTATGTATGGTGCTGCTGCCACATGACTGGCTGGTGTGCATGCATGGATAGATGTACAGTTGTGTAGCTAAAAAATATTTAATTCCTGATATTTTTGACATATAGTGAAAGATCTAAATGCAGTATAATCTGTTTCCAGAAAGCATTGCAACATTAAATGCATAATGGCCTGATAAACTGTGTGCAACATACTCCTGGTACCAGGTAACTATAGAGTTGTGATACAGTTTGATAAGAGTCTTGAGGAACAGACCACTTTGAGATTGCTTAGACAAATAACATGCCCCATGATGTCATGTCGCCTCTGACTCAGTACCGGCAGTGCTGAACGTCACAGGCTCTGTTTGTTCACATGTATCAGTAACTCAGAGACAATGAAGTCAGATGGAAAAAAGCATTATTGTGTCCTTCTGTACTGGGGTATGATTAAGATCAACCAAAATCAGATTGTATTGTTATAAAGCAGGCCAGGTAACGATGAAATCAGGAAAGGTCTAATTGCACGGATCACCTTGCATATGAAACATTCAGGGCAGGGTTAACACTTTTAAAGAGGAACAGTTACCTGACTATGTTGGGGTGAGAAAGTTTCTGTAAGAGGCTGATTTCTCTGACGATGCTGTCCTGATCCACGTCATTTTTATAAATCTTCACCACCATCACCTTGCGCGTGTTGTTGTGTATCACCTGAAATGCAGGAAATACACAACCAGGACGTCAGCATGCAAACAACACAATGTATACAGAAATCCCATATGCAAATAATATATATTTATATATAGGATTTCAGTACCACACTTTAAATGCCTCTAAAGCCACACCCTCAAAACACAAACACATGGCAGCTGGATTGTCAAAATGATGTTAAAAATAATTACACATGCAGTGAACACACATTTACTCAGATTTTGACATGCTGACACTATTACGAATATTTATGTTTTATAAATGTTCAATAAATGTATTTGGAATAATAGCATTATTATTCCAAAGTCAGTACACTGAGAACTTGGAATTTGAAATTATAATGTTATAATTGTAAGGAGATACAAGAGCTTCAGTTTATGTTCACGTCAAACATCAGAATAAGGGGAAAAAAATCTGATCTCAGAGTTTGACTGTGGCATGGATGTTGGTGCCAAATGGGCTGGTTTGAGTACGTCAGAAACTCCTGGGATTTCCATGCATGACTGTCTACAGTTTGCCCAGAATGGTGCAAAAAAAACAAAAAGCATCAATCTTATAATGGCTACATCGAGCATGATGTCACCATTTCACAAAGCACAAGTCATCTTGAACTGGTTCTGGGCCTTCAATGGCCTTCCAAGTCACCAGATCTGAATCTAGTAGAGCACTTTTCAGATGTGGTAGATCGGGAGATTCACAGTATGAATGTGCAGCTGACAAATCTGCAGCAACTGTGTGATATCAACATTGACCAAAATCTCAAAGGAATGTTTCCAGCACCTTGTGGAATCCGTACTATGAAGAATTGAGGCTGAAAGCAAAGTCGGGTCCTACCCAATACTAGTATGGTATTCCTAATAAAGTGGTCATTGAAAGTATAACTAAATATTTACCCATTTACCCAGTCTAAGTAAATATTGAACTGTAGTACCTACCTAATCATTTTTACACAAGTTACTATGTACCTGAGTCCTCAGCATGCAAGTAATAACCCAGATATTATTACATGTTTAATATTATCTAGTTCCTGTAATGAGAAATAAAGCACTACCTATATTTTTCCTTTACTTCCATTGGTAAGTACATGCGTAAAATTGTTGTTGTGATATAGTTTCAACCAAAATTTTTAACAATTTAGCAAAATAAAAAAAGCTTTTACTTAAATGAGAACTATCTGAGAGAAACCAGCTAATATCCCAACATCTATAACACGCAGCAAGGCCGTTTCTTACCTTATAGACTTTGGAGAAGAAGCCACTCCCAATAAGTTCATGGCTGAAGTTCTCCCAGAACTCGAGTTTCCTCACGGCTGTGCGCAGCTTCTGCCAGCGGTCCACGTGGTAGTATGCATCTGCTGACTCGTTGTACAGTGTTGGACTGGTCGGTTCAGACGACACGTCCACTTCACACATCCTGTGGATCTGAGCTACAACACAGATGTTGTAGAGAGGACGTTAAAGCTGTACAAAGCGCAAAGACAAGACTAAAAAAAAAAAAAAAAAAAAAAAAAAAAAAAAACTTGTTCATGTGTGTGCTGGTTTAGATCAAAATTGGGTTTTTCAGCCTATAACATACTTTGACAGCTCGACTTTAAGAAAACATCTATATACTGTATTTTCCCCCAAAATCGTGTATATTGCCTAGGTTTTCTGTAAATATCACATTAGGTAGTTAAGCATTCAGGGAAAACAGCTGTAGGCTATGAATCATGCTGGGTATAAAGATAGACATTGTTTTCATGGTCATAGTTATTACGGTATTTTAGGATTTTATATATTATGTATGTCAAAGTAAAAGCAAATCCAATCAATATATAACACAGTACTCTTGAATACTGTATCCTGATTGGTCAGAATGTGTTGAGTAATTTTCTACAACAGCTCAACATAATGTATGCATAGAAATAAACAGATTTTAAAAAGCAAGATGTATAAATGCATTAACATGCTCTTAATTTAACATTTATGGAAGAAATCTCAAGTGTCAGTGCTTCGTAACAGTCAGTTTTTTCGTCTGCAGGACAGATCACTTTGCACTTTCCAGTTTCTTTGTAACAAAAACTTTTTTTTGAGAAAAGTGAGAGGTAGCAAAAGAGACTGACTGTTTATTGCTGCTATAACACGTGATAACAGGAACTAACTTGTTTAACTGATGTTCCAGAACGTTGTAAAAGTATGACATGTCACTCTTTAATAAATACAATATTGTATAAATAAATACACTAAGGACAAATTACTGTAGTGTAAGGGGAATAAAACACTTCAGGACATGCTGGAAAATACATGGAAAATAATCAACTTTAGGGTATTAACAGTAACTGCGCTTCGTATCACACCACCCTGTCATTGATTAGTTTCCTATAACAGCACTCCCCTATGTGTATTATGCTTCACTTTTGCATTCTCTTTTAGATAGTGTGTTGGTGTCTTTCAGTTAAATTGGAATGAAATCTGTAAAATGTTTTAGGAAACCAGACATTAAAATGCTTGAACTTTATTTCTGGTTACATGCAAAAGAGAAACATGCTGCGATTCAAAACAGTCTGTAGTATATATACGAAAAATAGCCAAAATTTCACCATGTGAATTGTTTTCCAAGGACGCCGCACATCAGCTGGCCCAGACAGTGATCAAGTTTGTGCTTATGAATGAAGTAACTTTTCGTGTTTGTAATAATTGATGATAGCAATTATTAGCTGATTAACAGCTAATACTTGAGCTTTTACATCCCACACTACTCTGTAACATCTAAACCACTTCACATCAAAAACACAAGCCTGAATAAGCAACATATTAATAAAACAAACCTGAAGCTCGGTCTGAACAGTTAATCATAACCAACACACAGACACTTCATTCGTGTAGGTGGAAGTGTGGGCAGATGAACGCGAACTCGCACAAAAGCCTGATTTTGATGTCAGGAGTGCTCAATTAGCTTTTTTTTTTAATCTGAGCTGTGTGTTTATCTGAACAAAATGCTGGAGGATAATGAAGTCTTAAAATGGTGATGAGCAATGCTCTGAACAGGCTCACATTCAATGCACTTTCAATCACTACAAAGTAACAGTCAGAGGTAAGGGTGGGCAAATTTAGACCTTATATTTGGCATGATTGTTAAGGATTATTCCTGGCTTAAATGAATGAAAGGAAACACAATAATATGTAAATATTGAAATATTCGTGATGTGCTTAGCGTTTCTGGTGCTAATTTGTTAGCTGGTGCTGTATTTTCATTATTGCTATGAGAGGTTTGCGGTTGTCTGCTGCGCTGGGAGACAAATATTACAATAGTGTAACAGACAAAACAAATTCAACATTATCCAAACAAAAGGGATAATGGTCAGGTTTCACTGTTAGTGTCTAAAAATAAAGGAGCAAGAGCTTCTTTTCTTTCAACTTACCATCTTCTAGCAATGTTCAACATGAGAAATCCATCATAGAAGTTGTGGAGATGTTAGCACAAACTTTGGACTCTAAGCAGCTATACTATTTACAGCTTAGCAGTTTTGGAAGCTGATCTGTTTGAGCAGAGTGTATAGATGATGAAGTGAGAGAGCCGGACAGACTAAAGCACTGCTGCATTGCTGTCTTTAGGTAGAGACGAAGCAAGGCTAACTTTCTCCAGGTAGTCAAATGGCATTGTGGGTCGTTTAGAAATTTGTTAACCAAAGTGAAAAAAACCAACATGTCGATCAAAGAAGTCTAAACTAAAATGGTTGACTCAGGGTTGTTTTTTTTTTTGGATGCCTTTGAAGATTACAAGTTGATTATAAAGGTTAATATGCAACATGTTCAGTGTGGCCTTTACCTTTAAAAATCTACAATGATTAACAAGAACTCCTAGTGGTATGATGGTTGCAAGCCTAATGGTCAGTAAAACCAAAACTCAAAAGGTGCCTTCTACCCAAACCCACACACTTTTCAGTTTTAAAATCCTGAAAATCATTTTCAAATTGAACATAACATTGACAAAGTCAAATAGCACCAAGCATTTTTAATGAATCGGTTATTTAAAACACTGTCTTTCTCTGTCTTTGGCTTGGCTTTGACACTCACTTCCAATCGATTTTGGCTGCTAGACTTTATTTACACTAAAGGAAAAATAGTGTAAAGTAGACTTTTGGTCACAAGTGTTAAATCTACAACTCACACCAGATGGTCCTGCAGCATGTTTGTTTGAGCATGAAGACAATATTCTCACTACTATCTAGCATGCTCAGTATTACTCAGATTGATTGCCAGGATAGTGCTAGTTCATGCACATGTTCATCCTGCAGGTGATATAAGTACATGTGGCTGCAGTCATTCGTGTCATCGGGGACAGCAGTTATAGTGAGGAGCTCACAGCTGGGCAAAACTACAGACTGGCACTCTCACACAAGTGGCCTGATTTTGTGGTTATGGACAAATGATCTACTGCTATTCAGCATGACATTAGTGCACGCACACACACACACACACACACACATATATCAGCCTCAATGTAGAAAACACTTACAGTGCAGCTATAGGACTGTCTCTGTTTCTCACATGTTCTCTACCACATGATCCCTCTCTGTCTGTCTGTCTCTCTCTGTTTATCTCTCTCTTTCTCTTTGTCTGTCTGTCTGTATTTTTGTGTTTTCTTTCCACCCGTCTCTTTCTCTTATTTTCTCTCTGTCTTTCTGTCTCTCTCTATCTCTCTCTCTCTCTGTTTGTCTCTCTCTGTCCGTCTGTCTCTATATCTGTGTTTCTCTTGCTGTCTCCTCTCTGTCTATCTCTGTCTGCCCCATGTCTGTCTGCATCTCTCTCTCTCTCTCTCTCTCTCTCTCTCTCTCTGCTACTTCTCAGGCACATACCCACCCACAGACAGACATGCCAGAAGTGTAAAAAAAAACAAAAAAAAACACACAGTTAATAATAAGCTAATAAGGAAACAAGGAGTTCCTTGTTGCACTAATGTTCTCTTTGCAGTACAGTCTCTATGTACATACAGAATGATGTCAGAGTTTATTTAAAGGACATTTCTGGATCAGAAGTTATACTGATTTGCTCATCCCTGGCATAAACCAGCATTAGCAGGATCCGACCAATGCATCTACGTAATATAATGTAATGTATGTCATTTAGAAGAGCCAGTCCACCTCCCAGTATGCATTTAGCATGTGAGGGAGCCTAAGCATTGTTTCTGGGTTTACTCAAATATAGTTATTCTTGAATTAAAAAAACACTTTGTGTGCAAATACATTATTATCTCAGCAATATCTAATACATTTTCAGAAATGACACAGAAACACAACTTCCTGGAGAAGACAAGTTATTAGATCAAGGTGTGACGTTATCTGCAAAGAAGTTTTACAGCATTACGCTGTACGATTAGTTTTTAACTAGGTTCTGAACCTTCACCCTTCTGCAGGGTGAGAGCAAGAATTTACACACCCAGAGTTTACACACAAGTGAATAAATTCCAGCACAGTGAGTCACCTGCTTCTGCTCTGAAACCGCAGTTTACTAACTAAATATCAGCTTCTTCTTACAGGGATGCTGAGATGCCTATCTGTAGATGTGTGATGATTACAAGCCCATTCTTTTGTTAATATGAACTTCCCTCTTTGTGAAGTGTGATATATGGTGTGAGACATGGTGGCACAGTGCTGTCTGGTTTTATGTAGTTTCTCCCTCTTAACTGTGCTCATGATTACCATGTTTTGTTTTGTTTTTAATCTCTGTTTAGGATTCTTGAATTGTATTGAATTGTATTGTGTCTTCTTATACATTTATATGTTTGTTTTATACCATAGTGCTGTTGAATTCTTGAATCTGATTGGTCGGGGGTGTTGACATAGCAACAACTTATATAGCAACAACTAATATAAATTGGTTAAATTTACATGCGTGTAACTGTGAAGTTATCTGGTGAAATTATCTGTAATAAAATTGCTTATTTAGTGTTTTTGGAAGGAGTTAAAGCTGTAAAGTGGAAAGTGTTCCTGCATTATTTTTCTTATTAACTTGAAGAGATAGAAAAAAGAGGGAATGACCGCTTATAACATAAAATGTATGGTGTGTTGTTCTTTAATTAGAAAAAATGTTGACCTTGGATATTCATTCTTGTATAGCACTTCAGAACATGCTGTCTGGAAAATAATCATCTTCAGGGTGATAATCATAACTCCGGATCACTTTGGGCCCCAATCACCACCTCGATGTTGATTATTTTCCTATAAATATTAAATTATTTTCTACCCTGAGTGCAAACATCCTCACTGAGGGACAAAACTAAAGAAAAAAAAGGAGTGAATAGATGACAGCAGACATGCATAATGTTTACAAGTCGAGCTTAGGGTCCAGTCATGTAGAAGCATGGCGTCATGAGAAAGATGTGCGGATTTCACAGATACATGAGAGGCAGTAAACCATCTATACACAACTATGACATTCCAGTAATTCAAGCTGAGAGAAGACAGAAATGACCGTGTCAGGAATGACAGCGTCATTTCTCCTCTAGATCAAGCAGCAAATTTTTGCCTAAAAGAGTCTTATTCGCTTGCAATAATTGCTCACACATCATATGTGCACGAATATCTCACAAACCGTGCAAATCTCCATTAATTTGTGTATACAAGATTTGCTCTCGCGCAGATTTCACAGTGTGATAATGGTGATTTAAGTGATCATGGTTCAACATGGGATATTTGATTTTTGGATGTGTCTGATGGGGAAAACATTAGAGAAACATTTTCACTGTATGTTTTATAACAATACTAATAATGTACTATATATAAACACAACACTCACTGAGCATACTGTATCATAACTGTACTTAACGTGGCGCTTTTAATCGATTTTAAACTTTTAATCTGTACATACTATTTATTTATATCTTTATTCTTTTAGTCCAAAAGTTATGTCAGAACTGACACAGGGAAAATTTTTCATATACAGACTCAGACCTGCTTAATTTTCTCAAAATAAGGACCCAGGACAGTTTGTTTATTTATTTTTTTTAATTAGTTTTTTTATTTTTTATATTTCTGTCAAATGTAATATAAAGCAAGAGATAATTTACAAATTGTAAAATAATAAAGATTAATACAATAATATATGAAAGAGAAGATGGCAAGCATTGAAATAAACATCTAATACGAGTTTAGTATATTGCCAATGTATTGCTACATGAATAGTCTTAGTTGCAATTATCACATTAATTGCCTCAATTCCAGAAAATTTGGTTTAATGTAACACTATGGCTTATAAAATAGCACTTGATGCAGCACATCTATTATTGCTCTTTTTTTGCCAACATGCCAACAGTCTGTGCACACAACTTAATGAAAGT
This sequence comes from Pangasius sanitwongsei, assembly GCA_037576675.1. Lineage (NCBI taxonomy): Eukaryota > Metazoa > Chordata > Actinopteri > Siluriformes > Pangasiidae > Pangasius > Pangasius sanitwongsei. The sequence continues at coordinate 13,063,241 of CM075026.1, forward strand.
TTTGATATTTCAACTTTCAACTTGCGATTTGAATTTATTAATTCATGAGGTTTTAATCGCTATTTTGATTTGTCAAAATAAAATATATATTAGTTAAATAACTTGTCTCTGAATTGAATAATAAAGCCTCAGTGCTCTCCCCCTCACATTCTCTCCCACTTCAGCTCTACAGAAAAGGGCAAACGAGTGGGCAACATGACATTCCTAACAACTGTAACAAACTTCTGTCTTTCTGTTTCTGGATATGTTTACATCGAACAGCTGCTCCTAGACAAAGGCTTCATTTGAAAACAATGCGCCATGTGTCATTACATGTCATAAATACATGGCATATAACTATGGTGCCAATTTTAGCTTAGATATGAACTGATATTGATGCACAGAGAAGGCAAAGAGGAACAACAGTCCAAAATAATCTGAGAGCGAGATGGCTATATGGCTAAAATATTGACACCTGATATCACACTCATAAGTGGGCCTTCCCCAAACTCTTACCACAAGGTTGGAAGCCAACAATTGTATAGGATGTCTTTGTATGCTGTAGCAGTACAATTTCCCTTCACTGGAACTAAGGGGCCTAAACCTGTTCCAGCATGACAATGCCCCTGTGCACAAAGTGAGGTCCATAAGGACATGGTTTGCCATGGCCTTCCCAGAAGAGTGGACTTTATTATAACAGCAAACGGGTGGACTAACTATGGAGCAGGATGTTCAAAAAGCATATATGGGTGTGATGGTCAGGTGTCCACATACTTTTGGCAATATATTGCAGGATCGAAGTGCAGAGCTTAATTCAGAATTAACGTATGACACAATCGTAGTTGTAAAATCATGCATTAGGGTCAAAACCAAAAGATAAAACAATAGTGAATCAAAACAAAACAAACAAAAGGAACAGGTAAATGCTGTCAAAGTCAAATTTATCAGAAACAAATTATCAGAAAAAAAGCAAACATGGGATATAAAGGCTCAAAGCTGAAATTGGAAAGATGGCAAGACTTCGCAATGACCTAATAAAAACAGTGATTAAATGTGGAAGTAATGTGGATCACGTGAGAGTTCAGATGACTGATGAATGTGCCTAGTATTCTGGTGATGTAGACCTCTGGTGATATGGGGTGGAACTGTCAGAGGAGACACTGACACTATGCTAATACAAAAACATGACCTTGTAATGTCGGAACCTTAGACTAAATCAGAGTCAGAATGTAAGGGGAGCCATATAGTCAATAAATCAGAGAAATGCAGACGTATCGGAATAGAAAGTTTAGTTAAAGATGTTTACTACAACTGTACAGCTGCACTATATTGTTGGTAGCATTAGCATATAGCTAACGAGGTAGGTAACTGTTATATGAGTTAGCATTTGTCACAAGTAGACATGAGTGGGATTTCACTGTCATATTCTGACAATTCAGTTTATTTAAGAGTAGCCAATACACCATAAAGACCAAAATTTTCTTTAACACCTCCTAAAACACGCTGGTAGATGGATAGCTAGGTGTGAATGTGTGCCTTTAATTCCCTGTGATGGACTGGCATCCCATCCACGGTGTATTCCTTCCTCACATCCACCGTTCCCAGGATAGGCTTCGGAACCCCCATTACCCTGAACATGATAAAGCACTTACTGAAAATGAATGAATGAATGAATGAACATTAGCTAAGGTAGCTATTTGCTTAGCACACAAATTATTTAGCTTAACGCTACTGGCTAAGATATTATTCTTATAATTTATTTCCATATCACTCAGGCTATTTCATGAGATCTCACACTAATCTAAATCAGAATTAGCCATTATGGAGGTACCAATAAAAAAAAAAACTACATTTTTGAGTATGAAGGTACTTTGAAACATTTCCGCTCAACTTGACAAATCTCAGATGCTATTTACCGAATAGCAAAAATTCCTGTGGGTTCCCCTTATTCTACTTGATTAACACAATCACACTTCATGCACTTCCTCAATACACTCTTATCTAGCAGATGGATTTACAGCAGCCAGCTCTTAACTCACTACTCTTTACAACACACTGAGGCATTTCTCTCATTCCCACAAAGCCTCCTTTTAAAGCTGCCTGTCATGTTAGCAACAGCATGAGCAGCCAAACGTCCCCACTAGGGATCACTGGTATGCTAAATGCTTTCTGCTCCTGAGAGTCACACTGCGTCTGTGGAACTGGAGCGAGGCCAGAGGTGGAGAAAGGTCGCACAATGACGTGTGTTTGCAACATACCTGATTGTTTTTACTCTTTCACATGCTTACGAATGATTGGTAGTGAACTAGAAACGTGAACAGAAAAAGGTGAAGTAGTATCAGAGGGAACTTGTGAGTCTTCCTCTTACAGTCAGAAAGAGAAAGGCTTCTAACTGTTTTTTTTTTTTAATCCTCTTTGCACATCTTATGCTTCAATTCTTAATCATTATGATGCAATATACTTAATTCAAATGCTAACATATTGATAAGAGTGATAAATCTCGTAATAACCAGCACTGTATTTTAATCAAGTTACACATTTTAAGTAGTGGACAGACTTTTGGGCCACGTTGTACAATTAATTCAAGAGCTCAAACGCAGCCTTATCACATGTTATCACTGATAATGTAATGCAATGAAAGGTGTATTTGCTAAACCTTGACAAGGCCAAGGATTCAAAAGCGAGAAAATGAACACAAAACAGTTTAGAGGTCAGTCCTCATACTGTGTGTGTGTGTGTGTGTGTGTGTGTGTGTGCGCGTGTGCGTGTAGTGAGATGTGAGGAAAGGGGAAGAGGGACAAGCGAGTTTTCCTGCCTAACGCACAGGGAAGGGCTGTCCGGGATACAGCCAGGGAGGTTCTCACATGCAGACGAGTGAATTACTCCTTACTTCAGGAATTTGCCTTCATTAATTAAGACCTAGAACAAACAAGTATACAGACGTAGAGAAAGAATGAGAGAAGGAATGAAAGAGGATTGAGGAGTGTGTGGGTCATGGGTCATTGTAGACTACAGGATCACTGCTTCTGTCTGAATTAAGTCACTGGCTTGGTCTCAGTGATGAGGTAAACGGCAGAAAAAAGGGCACAATTCTCTTGGGTCCTGCTCATTTTAAAGCCATTACATTACATTAGAGTGGAATAGCTTTGTAAAGTTAACATCAGAGAGAGTGTTAAAGAAACAGTGCTGTCATTTAAAAAATGCTTGGTAGCAGGATTTGGAGCTTTTTAAACTAAATAGCTTTTTCTTTAACCAACTGCTTTGAAGTAACTCACAAATATATGATTTTTAAATAGTTCAGCTCCTCTTGATTGGCTGATTTTGATTATATAGATTGGTGTTTGGGTCAAATCTGTTATCAAAGAGCAAAATTCATAAATAGTATTTTCTCTGCACTATCGTATACCACTGATTCAGGAAAGGTTGCATATGAGCTCAGGTTGTGATGTCATTAAATACACTTTGGACCAGTCAGGTTCAAGAATTAAGGATGACCTGGTACCCCAAGGACACTTTTAGTACAAGTATCACTGTGCTACTTTAGCTGTCTAGCTAAGTTATGTTAGTGTTGAACAAATTTGCAGTTGTTATGGTCTAGTTAAGATTAAAATCAAGATGGGACAACTGTGAAGTAGTTTACTAGCACTTAACTAGCCGGGTGAGCAAGTTGAGATGGTAGGAAGACAGTTTCCAAATTACTTCATAGTTACTCATCGCTCTTGGTTATATGTAGTAATCTTCCTAGTCCATTTTTAGTAGTTTTTGGGCATTAAATAAAGAATAAAACACTTGGTGGAGTGCTATTATAGGAAAATAATTTATGCGAAGAGATTACATCCCCAAATTTGATGATTTTTCAATAACAGTACATCCCAAAATGTTTTGTTCCTCTTATACTACAGCAATTTTCCATGGATTACAATTTTCTTTTATTTATTAAAGAATGACGTCATACTTTTGACCTGTTTATAGTTACATTTAATGTTGTGGACCGTCCATGAGACAAGCTAGTTCCTGTTATCACTTTTGTTATAGCAGCAATAAAGAGCTCTTCTCTCGCTTTCTCTTGAATAAGACAGCTTGTTACTAAGAAACCGCAAAGCACAAAATCCACAGTCCTTAGACTTTCCTATGGGCAAAAACATTACTTCTGTTACAAAGGAGATGCCTTCCATAAATGTTAATAAACATCTCCTTGCAGACGGAGATATCAACAAATTTACATTTTGCTTTGTTACATAACAACGCATATTTAATCAGTTTTTTATTATTAGGATTAGATTATGTAGTGTCTAGCATACAAGTCCATATGAATGAGCTGGTAAACATAGAAAAAAATAATGTGTTAGAATGAGCGCATTGATGTAAACCTGTAACTAGAATGTCAGCTGGCACTACTGTCAGAGCTGCTGATACAGAAAATGAATCAGGAAGTGGTAGCTCAGTGGTTAAGATGTTTAGAGTTCAAATCCCACCACCACCAAGCTGCCACTGGTGGGCCCTCGAGCAAGGCCCTTAACCCTCAACTGCTCAGTTGTATAAAATGAGATAATTGTAAGTCGTCCTGGATAATGGCATATGCTGTAAATGTTAAAATGACAGAAATGTAATTAAATTCTGATTGGTCTGAAAATAAACACCTTCTGACCAATCAGAATTGAGAATTAAACAGTGCTATAGTATAAAACATATTAAACAATTCATTACTCTATAGAGATTATTGATTTTAATGGCTTATATTATCATGTTTAGAAGTACTTAAAACACGAATTCAATCAATGACTAGGAAGCACATAAATAATAATTAAGGATTAAACAGAGACTTGTTTTAGTCCTTGTAATAAAGGTGTTTTTTTCCCACACTGTATTGTTCCTGCTGTCTCAGTCTGACAACACATCATGACATTGCGGACATCACTGCTATTTTATAAAGTGCAGATATTGCTGTTTTATATCCTGCACTACAGTGGCAATCCTCTGGTCTTTTGCTCTTATAGCTGTTCATCAATAACTACCTGCTATATTTCCATCAACAGCAGCATGAGAGCGATATGCTTCCTGGCCCTTTAAATGTGATGCAGGCAACAAACCACAAAGGATATGGTGGCTGCAAACCTACTGAGGCAACACTTCTGAGTAACATTAGAAGAGAGAAACGCTGACTGCGCTCTTACCTGAACCATGCCAGAATGACACCTAGTCTGTCTACACACACACACACACACACACACACACGTCTTGTGCGGACATGTTTATGGTAAAGACCCTCGCCTATTAAATATTTTCCTATAACAGCATGCCTGGTCTTGTTTTTATTCTTCTTATATCAAGAAATTAGCCAATGATGAAATCTTTTATTTACTAAACATACTTTTTATCCATTTATAGTAACATTTACTATTGTGGAACATCCACAAGAGACGTTAAGACAAATAAGACAAAAGTACATGTTGTAGTGTATAACTCATAAACTTGTTCTGAAAACTTTCCTGTGTTGGAAAGCTTGAAGTTACACCTTTAACCTTTGACTGTTACAAAGTGCTGACACTGGAGACCCCTTTTAAAAAAAAATGCTAAATAAATATTTTCTCACAGACGACTTACATTTTTAAATCTGAAGCCATAGAAGTCCCTGTGTAAATTGTTACTATAGAAACAATAATGCACTAGAATGAAAGCATTAATATAAACCTTGCTACTGCCCAAACCACTGTTATAGAAACGTATTCAACACCTTCTGTCCAATCAGAATACAGAATTTAATAGCATTGTGGTATAAGGACAAAATATTATACTTTGATTATACTGCTCCATACTTATATATATATATATATATATATATATATATTATATATATACACCTTGTAGTGTATTAACAGTGGTCTTTAAGTATTGTATTAGGATAAACTGCATTTGTATTTATAAAATGTTATTGTACTGTCTAATGTATTTATAAGAAGGTAATTTTTCCTCTTGTGATATCAAAAGTGCAACTGCCAGGAGTAGTGCATTGATGATTAGCCAAATATATATCATTCAGAAAATTATAAAGATTGGAGTTGCCTTTCATACAAAAGAGAGATGCAACATCATATGAGGCCTAAAATCAAGCTGATCAGCAATCAGCTTCAGCTGTGGGCAATTCAAGTATTTATTACTTACTCCATTTGTTTAATAAGCTATTCACATTCATCTTGAGGCTGGATGTAGAAACAGTCTGTCAGAGCATTACAGTGTAGGCCAGCTGATGAAGTCCTAATGAAAGAGCGCAGGGGAAAAGCAGACACATATGCAACAATGAACATGTACACACATGCACGAACACAATGTACAAGCAAAGCAACTGTATGCAACAACTGAACACAAGAGCAAAGAAGTGCACGATGAAGAATCTGACTAAGGATGAAACTTGACTGCAGTGCTGAACATGAAGGTGCGAATAACATATGAAGGGTGGGATAGATGTCGATGCTGAAGATGTGAATTTTTGTGGCTGACACATTTGGTATTAAATCTGAGACTGAATTCGGAAAGTATGCATAGATAGTTAAATGATGGCCAACATAAGCAGTGGTTTAATTCCAGATGATGAATGGCACACCATTGCATAATATCATTTCAACTAAGCTGGAGCAGGTGAGACTTAACCCATTTAATCCCACTGGGCACAATTATAACAGAGTTTCACAAGCTCTAAAGAGCTGCTGATGTAGTTTTATACGCAACAGTTGTTAAATATATTATAAATTAAATTGCGCTGTAAGATGTATTGATTTCATTTGAACATTATGTCTTGTAGTGTAATTGGTCACATGACCAGAGCCAGTTACTTCAAGCATGCACATGAGAAAGAAGAGATCAGGGAAAGCAGGTAGGTAGAACATATGATCATATTTGGTGCATACAATCTTTAAAGGGTCTGTTATGGATATTAAACCCTGCACTGCCATATTTACGTCTTCTTCACAGAAAATGGAAACAAGAACAGTGACGGCTGTGTCAACTTGGGGAACCTATGGCTTGTTGTAAATAAACCAGTAGCTGATAATCCTGTTTATTCACACTACACTTACTTTTAAAATAGTGTTACTCTTACTTTACATTTCTATTATCACAAATTATTCACAATTTTTTGGTTACAGTAAAAAAAAAAACATCATCAACCATTTTTAGACAACTGAGTCTAACTGATCAACTGACATTTTGTTTTGCCAGTTTGGTTTTACCAGTTTTGGTTTTTATTTGTTAAAGAATGACATCTTATCATTTACAGATATGTTTCGTGTTGTAGAACATTCACAAAGCATTTTTTTTTACCTGTTATCACTTATGTTATAGTAGCTATAAACAGTTCCCTCACTTTTTTTTAAATGATTAAATCAATCTTTTCAACCATTTATAGTTATGTATAATATTGTGAAGTGACCGTGAAACAATTGAACATTTTAAACAATTACATTTCTGTTGTAGATTACAATTAAACAGCTATAAAACAGCTCCTACACTTTTTTCCTATTTGCCAATGCTATTTTTTTTTTAAATTTATTAAAAAATGATGTCATTCTTTTTATCCATTTATAGTTATGTTTAATGTTTTTTTGTTATGTTTGTGGAGTAACCGTGAAACAATTATATTTCTGTATGGTTTTAACCATTTCTTTAATAACGACTCTAATTAGTCAAACCACTTTTTATTCTGTAGTTGACCAATTATGGCTGATGTTTTTTATTCCTCTTATACCACAGCAGTTTGCCAATGCTGACTTTTTTTTTTTATTACACAATGATACCTCACTTTTTTTTTTTTTATCCATTTATAGTTATATGCAATCTTGTGGAATGACCATGAAAAAGGTAGCTAATGTTAGAACTAACAGTAAAAGTCATTCCTTGTTTATATGGCAGAAAATGCACTTTTTCCAGGATTTGTTTTCACAGCAAAGGAAAAATACTCTCTCATTATATGGCTTTAACTATTTTTAAACAACTTAGTATAACTGATCTACTGAGCAACCATTAAATCTGTTTCCTTACTGTGACCAAGAATCACACCTCCATTTTCACTACTTTCACTACTATAAAGAATCATGCATTTTGTTCTGTAACTATGGAAAAAGGAATACATTTGGGATTAAATGGGTTAAAGAGAGAAACTGAAGCAAGTGTTCACTTACCGTGAAGTGCAGGTTCAGTGTGAAGTGCAGTGTTTAGATGAAAGGTACAGTGTGTTCAAAGCAGCATCGCTTCAGCCCAGCCGCTCATACACACCGACTCTGTCTTTCTTCCTCCCTTCCTTCCTCTCTCTCTCTCTCTCTCTCTCTCTCATGCACCAATGCGGGGGCGGGGACAAATATGCTAATACACATGCAAGTTTGATCGGTTGTCATAGAAACCAGTGGCTGTTCACACCAGGAGAGCTCAGTTCAGTGTGTTTCTTTCCTAAATGTATTTATTTCAACTACTGTTAAATGGAAATGGAGATGAAAACACACACACACACACACAAAAGAAACATTCTGAGTATGTTTTAAAACAAACAAATGAATATATGAATAAATAAATAGGGCATAAATAGCACATTGTCTTTTGGCTTGTGTTCCCTCTCTGTGATGCATCACAGTGTTACAGCCACCTGTTCAGATTGACACATACACTGCAGTGCTAATGATTCATCATGCTATTTCTGCCATATCTAACATTCACCAAGCAAGAGCATGGATGAGACTCACTAAGATCATTACAATCTTACCGGAGTGTTTTGATCAGAACTGCGAATAATGTGTGTATTCATACATAAGGCAGCATTATAAGTTAAATAGCTCAGTCAACACATAGCCTACATGCATTAACCAAGAACAATGCTAAACATGTTATAGTAGTAATAATAATAATAATAATAATAATAATAGTAGTAGTAGTAGTATAGTCTCCCTTTATTTGTGGTTGTTTTATGTCCATTAGAGCTGGGTCCAAACCATGGACCTGGGCCACTAGAGGGGAGATGATGATGATGTTTTAGTTGATGGATAGCTCCGTATTCAGGATGTGAGCTGTCCTGAGGAGCGTGGTCTTCAATAGTATGTGGATGTTGATCTTTCCAGGGATGGAGACTGTGTATTTTTCCAATCCTTTCCTCACCATTCCTAGTGCTCTGATAACAACTGGGATCGTCTCAGTCTTTATACCCCACATTTAGCTTATCCCTATTTCCAGGTCTTGGAGAGCTTTTCTGTGACTTTTTTGGAGGTGTTGTGGTCAGATGGAACATACTGAGGCATATTTATTATTATTATTATTATTATTATTATTATTATTAAGAACAGAACAGAAAAACTGAAAAATAGTCTAAAAAAGACCATTTTCTCATGATGCTCTTAGTCTCAAGACTTAATTTGAAGAAGGCAGAGTATGACAACAACAAGAACAAGAATAATAATAATTATTATTATTATTATGCAGTAGTGTGGAGAGATGAACCTAAGGATTCTTGTGATAAGCAATTTTAAATTTACCCCGAAAAAAGAATTCGTTTCCTTGAAGTGACACTTTTTTTTACTTGATAATTTGTAGAATTACAATGTATAATGACTAAAAACTTTTATATAATAATTTGTTTATTGTATTTATATTTATTTCTCTTGCACCGCTGTCTAAGTTGAATCAGTTGGACTGGTGGTGCAGTTTAATAAAAATAGGTGGACATTATGTAACTTTTTGGAAGTTACATTATATATATATATATATATATAAAATTAGTTGTTCAGTGTAACTGTATTTCACTACAGTTCATGTAATAATACACAGCATTGTGGCATTTGAAGAGAAAGAGCTCCCTCATCTGTTAGACACCTGTAATATTTTGAATGTCTAATATTTTTGTTGTTGTTTTTACAGAATAATAATAATAATAATAATAATAATAATAATAATAATGACTTTAGACAACAATAGTAATAATAATAATAATAATAAAAACTTTAAAAAAAAACTAAACAAAATATTCAATAAACATGCAGTGCATATAGTTTTTAGATTTAATAAGGCACATAAAATATTAATTAAGAGCATTGTGTTCAACATTGACAGTGATTAATAATTTATCCTGATATTCTGTTAAGAGCATGGCGGTTCTCCATGACGTTGCAGTGCTGTGGTCAACAAGTAAACTATATATCCTTCATAAAGGCCACTGTTTACCAAGTGATCTTTTCAAATGACTTTGGTTATATATTTCGGTGCATCACCGGACTCTAGAGGTGCAGGATCATCAGCATGAAAACGCGGCACTCTGGAAATCAGTCCACATGCTCATGAGCTTCGCGGAAGAAAAACCCGTAACTATGATGCGCTTTGCGAAGGTGCATCTGTCATAGTCTAAATGACGGATCTCGAACAGGTTCCTGTAAGGCAACAGTGTCCATGCAAACTCAGGCCGAATGCTTAGGAAGTGCAGGCACAAACCCACATAAACGTCCTCCATTGGGATTGGACGCACAAACTTGGAGGCCACTGATATCTTCTTGGCCAGGTCAACTGAAAAGACATATCCAGCTCCAGACAAGTAGGGTGGAAAGAAGTTCTCTGAGTACAGCTCCTCTGAAAGGTACCACTTGCTGTTGGGGTTCCTGCGAGGCTGGCCATCGGTGATGACTGACCCTGTGATGTAGTTGTACTTAGCCTTGTTTTGGAGGTAATCTACAAGATAAGGCACGTTGAGAAAGATGTCTGCATCGATCTTCATGGCATACTGGGCAGAACGGCAGTAGCTGGCCAGCCAGTTCATGATCATCATGGTTTTGATGGTGAGATTGTGATAAGTATCCAGGAAGTCCATTTGTACGATGTCTCCGTATGCCATACTCTCTTTCTCAAGGTCCTCCTCGAGCTTTGGGTCACGTTCTCTCGGTTCTCCGATGAAGAACACCCTGGCGATGTCCACATGTGGGACCAGGTTCTCTTGACCCCATGTTTTTCTGATGGCTGCCCTGGATTCAGAGTCCTGAAGCGTCACAGGGATCAGGAGAACCAGAAACGGCTTCCTGTTTTGGCACAAGTCAGGCTGGTTGAGGAGATATTTATAAGTTAACGGAGAGATTAGCCTGTATAACTCCTTTGCCAGAAGCCGAGAGGGTTTAGGTGGTAAAGAAGCAGTATGTTTTACAGACACATACAGGAAAAGCGCGATGAGAGCAGCCAGGACGAGGAACTTCAGCAGCCGGGATCTCAGAGGCTTAGTGACTGGCGTCATTTCTGACCAAACTCGTAGCCGCTTCCAAAACACGCACGCGCGAGGACGACACAACTCCAGGGAGACTTCTCAAACCTCATACTCGCTCACTTTTCGCCAGGATTTCCCAGTGTCGAGCAGTGCACAAGTCCAGCAAGACTCCGTGTTTGACTGTAAACAGTGAAATTTCCGCTCGACTACAACATTCAGCGCCGTATAAAAACAACTGCACGCTCATCTCTGACCTCCTTTATGAGCAGATTAAATCTATGCAAAGGCTAAACACAAAGCCATGGGTGCGGCTTGGAGCTTGCTTTAAAAGCCTAACCAAATCATTTAACTAGCATTAACAGGCACTCTGAATACACTGCTGGTGCTCTCTGAACTTCCCTATCAACCCTTACACACACTAAGCGTGTATAGAGTTAAATTTATGTCAGATGTATTTACAAAAATACATAATCCACAAGCATAATATAATATAATATAATATAATATAATATAATATAATATAATATAATATAATATACGTACGTGTGTGTGTGTGTATGTATGTACGAATTTGTTTTGGAAATACAACCCAAAACCTCTCTCCTCGCTATTGCTCTGACTTTGTACTTTTTCCCACTGGTAGGCGGGGCTTAAAAGAAGACGACCTACAAAATAAACGTCCATTGGTCAGCTGGACCGTGGAGTGATACGTCCTCTGACCCTCTTCGCCACGCCCACTCAGTGATCAGCGGTGCCCCACTCAACATGGCCGACCGATCAGCCCAGGTAGGAATATCGAAGTGAGCTTAAAGTGCCCCTGAAATCAAACCTAGTGTTTTGTACCTGTCCTTTAGTGTTATGTAAACCATGATATATATCATATCATATCATAGATATGATGTGATAATATATCTAGGGAAAAAAAGTACAAAAATAGTTTTGGAGATATTCAAAAAAGATATTCAACCAAATAAATGCTCTATCTGTAACATATATGTCTCACCTCCTGGGGCGGGTATTGGTTTACACTAGCTGCTTGCTAGCACCAAACATGGTTCTTGCTAAACTCTCTTTATATTTAGCTAGTTTGCTAAGATACTGTCAAGTTAGTTGGTACCTCGAACGTTATTGTCTGATGTCTAAGTCAGTCAAGCACTTCAACACGCCTTTCACTCTGATAGAAATATGAATAGCTTCCATTTTGTGGTTTAGGCACTGTCTTGTTTACATGAAAACATCTCCGGTTAAAGAGGTAGGCAGGACACACACCTTCAGACAAAGTCACCTGAGAAATCTGAAGCCTTTGCATGTACACTCTGATACACAAACAAGTAAAGAAGCTCAAATAATTACTACAGCATACTTTTTTTTTTAAAAACAAAATCCATTTTTATTGTAATATGGGTTACAGAGAAACACCTGTTGTTCACCCAATTAAAAAAAAACGAACAAACGAACAAACAAATCATATTCAAATACCAAACAAGAGACTTTAATTTACACAGGTATTTTATAGGGTCAGTGGTTTAGTCTATAGCAGGAAAGTCTATAGCAGGGTCAGGGGGAGGGAGGGAGGGAAGGAGGGATGGTGGTGGTGGTGGGGGGGGGGACACGAGGACTCACTCTGTATATTAATTCATTTTGTGTACAATAGCTTTTATATAAATGTACAATGTTGATTACAAAATGAAAGTGGCCTTTCTTAAGTATTTATCTGCTGCACAACATTACCCTTATGGCTCTCATTCTTTATTATCACTCACTCATAATCTGCCTGTGTGAACTTGCTTACATCAGTGACGTACTGATATAGGTCCTGCCTTACGTCTGAGCAGACACAGTTGCTAAAAATCCAATGAAACATGTAGTTGTGTGTCCCAGTGGCAGTACACTGCAAAATCACCAGTGTGAAATGAACGTCAGGTCATCAGTTGATGAGATTCAGCACCAGTCATGCAATAGGCTTTAAAAGAAAACACACACCACACTGTGCATGATGATGATGGAGCAGTGTCTGTAGGTCTGAAAACTGAGACTTGTGTATGGTATGTCTGTTGCAGCGAAACGTGCTACATGCCAACGTTCTTCCTGTCTGGTCTGCTGGAATGATGGTGGAATGAAAGACAGGGATAAAATGATGCGTCACACTGGGGCTAATATTCACAAAATGGGTTTCAACTTCTCCACTGGATGGATGACAATTAAATGTGAGGCGCTTAAAACAGTGAAGAGGTACCAAACACTAAAAAAGAGTACACACACACACACACACACACACACACACATTCTACCCTTGGAACGCAAACCTTATTTGAATTACCGTGGCCAGATGGGGTACAGAAACAGATATTTTAATTTTGTAAATTAAAAAGAGCCACCCCTCCCACTAATGTGCTTTCTGAAAGATTTGTTAGATAGCGACTCGAGATTGTGGTCTTTGGTGTGTGTGTGTGTGTGTGTTTGTGTGAATGTGTAGACTGTGTGTGAGTGAAGCTGTGGACCGGCACTTAAGCTACTGGCGCCGCACGCGATCGATGGCGAGCTCTAGCCTGGAACGAGGACTCATAGATGTCAATTATAACTGGGTTTTTAAATGAGGAAGAGAAAGAGAGATGGAGGGAGAGGGGGAGATACGGCTAAGATTCTGCTTTGGTAGCTGAAAAGGTTGGACTGATGCAGTAAGGGCAGAATGGCAGAAAGGAGGGTGTTTTTTTTTAATTATTCTTTTACGATCGTTTTCTTCTTCCCTCAAAGTTTCTGAAGTTGGACGGTCTGATCTTCATCTCGGCAAACTCAATGGAGTGCTCATGTCCCTTCCAGTGGAACCAGTTCACACCCTGGAAAAAAAAAACAGGTGTTATAGGTGTTCACTTCACATCAAATCTGACAAAAGGATTACAAAATAAAATACATTTTTTAAATGAATTTTTATGTAGGCTTACATCACTTGTCATGAAAGGTTCATATAGGTGTCATACAGCTTTAAGAACACTGTCTTTAATGTCAAATTTGTACACAATTTTCAGCAAAAACGAAAAATTCATGGTCTAAAATGTATTCAACTCTGTGCTAGGTGTATTACTTTCTGTGAAACCCATATTCATAAATCATTATAATTGTTCTTATAAAATATTACGGTTGCTTTATAATTGCTGACACGTCATTATTAGATTTAAAAGTTGCTCAGTACAACACGTTATTATTACAAATAGTGGCACTTTTTTTTTACATGACTATTAGTTATCAAGGAATTATAATGAATAATGACACTTTCATTACAACATGATTATAAGCTTTACGAGGCATTATTAGAGTTTATAAAAATGCTTACTAAGAATCATTACCAACTTTATAACCACAGTTATAATGATGTATGAATATGCGCTAGAAAGTGGTACCGTACGTTTTTCATGAACGTTTAGATAGGCTTATGTCAGTGGTCATGTTGGTGTCATAGCTTTATGAACACTGCTTTTTATCCAGTTGTAAGCAAAACGTAAAACTGCATGGTCTAAGATGTATACATGTATCATTGTGCTATGTGTATTGCTTTGAAGAAAAATCCTTAGACAGGTGACGTACTTTGCTGTGACTGTTGTCTCCATATCGTCCCATGATGTTGACCCGGTGGCAGTTCTTATACCAGAAAGCTCCCTTGTATGAGAGGGCACAGTTGGTGACAGCAATGTCATTATCATGGTCATAAGTCGAGAAAGGACGTCCGTTGTGGTACGTCATTGAATCACCTAGAAATGAGAAAAGAGGATTAGTGAAGAATCATTATCATAATGGGAACTGATTTATATTCAGCACCCAGGAAATGGAAAAATCTTCCAGCATAGTGCATTCAGGAAGTAACTCAATACTAGTCACATTTTAAAACACTTGCATCGATAGATGACATACTATATTATATAATACATACACATTCATTACGTACAGTCATGTGAGCAAACTGGAATAAAGGGCTATGAATTTATCAATAACAATAAACCAGATCTTTTTGCCATGATTAGCGATATAGATTTTTACTGTGAACAATCCGTGTTTTGTTTTCAAGTACACGTTAACGTCGAAGGTTTATTACCTGCCGTGCCGCTGTAGCCTCCCACGTGCACCTTATAGCGACTGCGTGGCTCAGACACAGAGAACTTGTCGTACTGAGCGTATGCATGCTCGCCCTTATCTCTGAGATCCACTCGCAACTCGTATTGACCAAGGGAGGTGATCTTATGCAGGTTTGAGAGACCTAGACACAATGGAAGTGATACGAGTCATTAAAAAAAGGTCACTTTACTTATACTGTTTCGCAGTATGTGGCTCATGCATTAGTTTTGAGTACGCATTTGAGGAATTTATAATTGTGTATTTTTATGCACAAACATTTTCTTATGGTCCGTACCAAGCCAGAATTCATCATTCATGTCCCCAAATCCTGCAGTGTAGTTCCTCCAGTTGCGGAAGAAGTCCACTTTACCACTCTGCCTCCTGACAAACACCTGCAGACGAATAGCACATTAACGCACATTACCATGAACCCTCAAATGTTTCACGTTCCAAATATTTGACAAGTATGAGTAAACAAGAGCATAAGAACCTATGGTAAGAACATCACATAGTTCCATTGTTCATTTATAGTGTGGAGCTTTATACCACAGTGCTGTTAAATTCTCAAATCCGATTGGTCACCTTGGTCAAGGTGCTGATGAATTTTCATTAATGTTGACTGGAAGGCAAATCATACTTTTATATTAACATACTTTATTGTTTCTATGGTAAAAACTTGTACTTGGTGGACGTTCCACATTTAAAATCGTGTGTAATTGGTGAAGTTTTCTGTAAGGAGATGTTTATTTAACAATTATGGAAGGAGTCTCCAGTGTCTGCGCTTTGTAACAGTCAGAAGTAAAGCTATAATTGAAAGATTTCCGACACGGGATAGTCTTCAGGACAGAGAGCTTTGCGTTTTCTGGTTTCTCTGAAACATGACAAGCACATTTTTTTTTTGCAAGTTTTAATGATGGAACAACTATTTATAGCAGCTATAATGTAAGTGAAAACAGGAACTTGCTTCATGGACATTAGTCCACAACATTAAATGTAACTATAAACAGATAAACATACAATACAATATACATATTGTATATTGCTGTGGTATAAGAGAAATAAAATGCTCTCATAGGAAAAAAAAAAAAAACACCTCCGCTTCACATCAGTCTGCATCACATGACCGTGTCACTGATTATTTGTCTGTAACAGCATGCCCCGTTGTGTTTTAGTCCTTGCTTAACAAATGGAGGTTAGTTAATTACGTACAATCCAGCCGCCTCCGTCTGTAGTCATGTCACAGTAGACCTGCAAGGGCTGGCTCTCTTCACCACGCAAGTAAATGGTGTAAAGGCCTGAGGCGGTGTCTCCATTCAGCAGAGCCTGGGAGCAATCCTTCGGGTATTTATAGAGAACTCCGACTGTGCCACATACACACAAACAAAAAGAGATGGCAAGGAGGCTTCGATACATTTCAATACAGGAGATGAGCGGCGTCTGTAACGTGTGTAATCTAACAAGAATATTATTATTTCTGAGAGTCCACTCCTGTATACATCACAGTTCAGAGATAAAATAAGTTTACCTTTCACAGTCTGGTAATGTTTAACTGTCCAGACATTTTACCAAAACATACAGCTTATATAATATAGTTAATTAAGTACAGATGTGTGCAAAAAGTCAGGGCCAAACGTAGCACCCACATCCTACTAACCAGGACTGTTTTTTAAATAAAAAAAAAAGACACAGAATGATAATATTATATTGCATCATTCTTTATCAGTTATTAGTGGTAATGATAATAACGCATGATGCATAGAGCAGTGGTTCTCAGAGTGAGGTCTGGGGACCGTCAGGGCATTGCGACTCATAGCCAGGAGGGCCATGACTTTTTTTAAATTAATTAATTAATTTTTAAAAAAATTTTGTTAAAGTGCTGGAAATCACAACTCAGAATTATCACATTATCAAATTATACTTATGATTGAGTTCTTATAGTTATTAGTCAGTTTGAGTGATCACTTGAACTAACCAGGTTTAAACCAAACCTATAAAACTAGTCGGTCCTAATGTGTTCTGATGATGATATTGTACACATTTAAATAAAGAGTCTAATGTTTGAATAGTTTTAATAGGAAACTCTGCTGCATGGGAGTTAGTGAAGAAGTTAGTACAGCAAAGACTTGAGGAGAGAGTGGTACTGAGCGGCTGAATACTGAATTCTTTAGTCAAATGTTTTTGCAAATTAAGAGAATGATGGATAAAACTACATAAATAGTATCATGTCTTTTGAATTTTAGGACATATCCGCTCCTATATACTTCACACTTCAGAAAGTAAGTGGACCTTTCACAATCTGGTAATGTTTACCTGTCCAGACATTTTAGCAAAACATACAATTTATACAATGTAGTTAATTAATTACAGATGGGTGCCAAAGGTAGCGCCTACATTCTACTAACTAGGACTGATTTTAAATATATACACTACACAGAATGGTCATATTGTATTTCACTACTAATATTACATCATTCTTTACCAGTTATTAGTAGTAATGATAATAACGCATGATACGTAGTGCAGCGGTTCTCAAAGTGAGGTTTGGGGACCATCAGGGGTTTGGGAAACATAGCCAGGAGGTCCATGAATTTTTTATTTTTTTTTTGGGTATTTTGTTAAAATGCTGGAAATCATAACCCACAATTATCAAATGTATTATATTTATGATTGAGTTCTTATAGTAGGACCTAATGTGTTCTGATGGTGGAGAGTTCATGATCAAAACCCTCTATGGCTCCAGTGAATAGACATATCCAATTATTGTACACATTTAAATAATAAGTCTAATGTTTGAATAGTTTTAATATTAGATTGTGTTCAATAAAATAAAAATTTGTACTGAGGAATCTATGGAATTTTACAGCTAAAGGAATTCCTGGCAGCAAAAAACAAAAAGGTTTGAGAACCCCTGGTAGTCACTGCACGACTTCACTTGTATGGTGTTACACAGTAGTAGACGTGAAAATATTAAGGAAAATACGTGTAACCGGCATATTCAGATTTCTTTCCATTTCATACATGGCTTCATACTGTATTTACTGTATTTTTTTATAAAGATAGATAATCTTTCACCCTTTGAGCTTTTGACAAGTGTGGACTCACTGGTGGTAAAAACAGTGGAGATGATGTGGCTCCTCAGGGGGCCGGAGATGGCCTGCAGGCGCACTGTGTACTCAGTGGAGGCGCTTAGCTGATTCATGTTGTATGACGTGGATGTGGGGCTGAGGACGACCTCCTGAAAGAAGACAGGACAGTCAGTGACAGGATGTGACCAACATCACAATACGCTGTTCTGAGACAATGCAGAGAGCCCTACTATTTTTATAACACAGACTGACATCATTGACTCGTACAGTGACAGGGAGCTGAATGGATGTTTTATATTTTCGTACCCAATGCTTATTTTCCCCTTCCATCACATGATCAGTAATTTAGTTTTGTAGACTTTAAATAAAAGTATCATTAATCCCACTGATCTAATATACAGTACATACCAACCATAAAGCATATAATATAAAGCAAAACAAAACAAAATATACTGTATAACAGAACAAAACAAAACCAAATAGGAATGTTTATCACGTAAAAGAAGGACCAATTCTCCAGCCTTAGTTTTGTTAGGTAATTATCTAAAGACTTGAATTAGTTTTGATCAGGGAAAATACGCATCATATCAACTGTGCAGGACTGAAAGATGGAAAAATGATTAACTATACTAGACACTATCACTTGTATAGTTAATATACAATACCGTAGTAGATATTTTACTGTAAAAACAAAATATTTACTGCAGTGTTATAATCAAACATCAACACCTAATGAAGGTTTTGACACATGTGCACCACTGACCCGGACTGTACCATCAGCAGACTCGTAGGTGAGGATGTAGCCAGTGATTTGTGCTCGTGGTGCCTTCCATGTCAGTGTGGCGCTCTCTGTCTGGATGTTACTGGCTTCCAGGTCCTCAGGGGAATCAACATCTGCAGCAGAGGACATACACTTAGGACTGGCCTTATAGCTGGCTTTTATGGAGGCATGGACATGCAGAAATGGGTA
Organism: Pangasius sanitwongsei; assembly: GCA_037576675.1. NCBI lineage: Eukaryota > Metazoa > Chordata > Actinopteri > Siluriformes > Pangasiidae > Pangasius > Pangasius sanitwongsei. Next base: position 13,082,601 of record CM075026.1, read on the forward strand.
TGGGGTTAACCATTTAATAACCCTCAGAACTAGGCTGTGCCATATCGTATCGTCCATGATATACTGGTACAATGCCTCTCCATGATAAGAATTTGTCATCCTGCGATACTGACGATATAGTTGATGACGCATTTACGAGCCGCAACATGGGCATCTCACACGTAGAACGAGAACAAGCATGGCGGAAGGTGGAGTTCAAACCCTAGACGAGGAAGAAGAATTAATCTCGAAAAAAGGAGCTCCCTCTGTAATATGGAAGTGTTTCGGGCACTGACGTGAATCAGAAGGCTCTCAAGACTGTATGCTGATGTGACTTGTGTTGAATGTTACTATTTTCATATCGTCATTTATATCATTACCGTAAAAAAAATACCATGAAATATCATGACATAGTTTTAAGTTTATATCGCCCATCCCTACTCAGCACCATAGACCAGGTCTAGACTTACATTCTCCAACTCATACTCTCTTCTATTGTTTCGACAGAGTAACAGAATAGTTTATACTAATTACTGAGTAACATGAGTTTCTCATCAGTCAAGTCATTCATTTTATTATTTGGTTTATTACATAAAAAATAATATAAATGTTAATTGCTCAACATTACTTAGTTTAATTAGTATTAATTGGGAAGTTTATGGTTAGCTAATGTTAACCAAAGCAGTAGATAATGTTTGTTAAGGGAACCTTAATGTCAGGAGAAAAGTGTGTGTGTGTGTGTGTGTGTGTGTGTGTGTATATATATATATATATTTATATTTTACAGCAGTCCTGAGGAGTTTACGTACTGTAGGTATTATGTAGCCATATGAACACTAAGTGTTATAAGTCTTGTTAGCCATCTATGTCAAAACAGAGCATGCCATTTCAAAGATTATTTATTTTTATGTTAGCATGCAGGTAGGTTGAGTGTTTGTGTGTGTGTGTGTGTTTTACCAGTAGTAAACTGTGTGGTTGTGGCAGCACTCTTGGCTGCTTCTCTCACTGCGTAGACTTTAACAGTGTACTCAGTGCCAGGGTAGAGTGAGCTCATCTCAAACTCCACAGTGTTTCCAGAAACTTCCTCTGTTATTGGGGGCACTATCAGAAAAAGAAATTTTTACAATTTACTAAAAACAAATAACTGTATGAAGCTGGACTGTCAGTGCTTCTACATATTCATTTAGTGTAGACGGGGTGGACAAATTATTAGTCCAGGCCAAGCAGATTTCGTGTCCGGGATATTAGTTTGTGTGGTTGCCTGGCAGAGAAATAGGACATCCGGATGTTTTCATTTGAGATGTAGCTACATTTAAACTTAATGCACGAATTGTGATGCACCTTGATGCTGTAACTATTGTCAAGTGTGTGCTATTTGTTTTCTAAATCCCGCTGCCTGCTGCACTACACACAGCTGAGGCACGTCTGGTTGAAGGTATAACAATTTTTACTATTTACTATTTAATTAGCATGCATCGAGGATGACAGAGAAACTTTTCAGAATCAGGACCACGCAGGTATGTAGGAGCATTAACACACAGCTGAGCAAAATAAAGAACAGTTAAAACTCTCCTGCTAGCATATCATACACTCATGGTCAAACAAATCTATAGAGATCTGTAGAGATAAGATGCTAGCCAGAATCAAATAACAACAACAACAACAATAATAATAATAATAATAATAATAATAATAATAATAATAATATATTATTCATCTCTTGGGATAAACCAAAGAAAATACAAGAATCTCAGTTTAGTTTTAGGATTTAGACTGTGGACTATAGAGGCTTGTTACTTGTTTCTGTGCTGTAGGTGATCACATATCCATCCACAGTGGCAATGGTAGGCTGCCAGTGCAACAGCGCCTTGGTATCCGTGATATTGACTGCCACCAAACCATGAGGCTTGTCCAAAGCTAAAAAAAATCAACAAAAAAAAAAACTGTGCCACATACACACAAACAAAACAAGATGCAAAGGAGTATATCCACGAGTACAATCGTTTAATGAAGTTTGTGTGTGTGTGTAAGAATTGTACCTGTTGTAACTGTATCAGAGGCTGGCTCACTCTCCCCCAGACCCTTCACTGATATGATGCTCACTCGGTAGGTCACCCCAGGTGTCAGGTTGGGCAGCACAGTCTGGGACTCACCCCCGTCCACTGTGATTGCCATAGGTCTTCCTGCAGAGAGTGTTAGATGCATGCATGTGATGTAGAGTGCCATAAGAGGGCAGCACTATCAGACAGAAAGTGCTGATCGGTAAAACAGGCCAATCTGATGGATTGCATCCATTAACAGGCTGATTGATCTGAAACCTGAGCGTACCACCAAGGACATTTTGTAACTCTGGAACTTTTATAACCTGTGATTTTTGTGGTGAATATATCATACCAAAGGAAATAGCACTAACATTCCAAAGTCAATTTATTAGAAATATGAGTTGGATTGTGGATACTCTGATTAGAATCAATGGATAGGGGACAAAATTGTGTCTCTGCACAGATGATGGATGATTTGTGAGCTCCTAGCTTGTGGATCTGCTTTTATCCTACACTGAACTTCAGTTGGAGATGCGCTTAACACATAAAATATGAAACTTCATAGAAGGCTATGCAACTATAAGAAAGTTGTGGGCAGTGGTGGCTTAGCAGGAAGTGGAGGCTCAGTGGTTTAAGGTCATAAGTTCAAGCCCCAACACTAAGCTGTCACTTTCAGGTCCTTGAGCAGAACTACAGGGGTGCCATATCATGTGCTCTGACCCCAACTTTCTAACAAGCTGGGATATGTGGGCGGAAGAAAAGAATTTCACTGTACATGTATATATGACGATAAAGACTTTCTTCTTTATTTTCTTTTGTTCTAATAAGCCAGAATGTGGAATGATAGCAGAACCACTTACCTCCATGAACGGGCACATAGGTGACTCGGTAACTGTCAACACGGTAACGAGGGATAGCCCAATGGACAGTGGCAGAGGTATCAGTGACATCAGAGAAGCGAATACCCTTTGGTTTGCCCAGACCTTGCAGGCGATGACACATAACAAGACAACACGATTAGCAGAGCAAAGACTCTGTGATAATCACACATATGCTACACATATGGCTGAAAAATGGCAGAATATTCTATTAACATTCAGCACTGAATCATGAGTGTGTTTAAACTGTACCTGTTGTAAATGTATCAGAGGCTGGCTCACTCTCCTCCAGACCCTTCACTGATATGACGCTCACTCGGTAGGTCACTCCAGGTGTCAGGTTGGGCAGCACAGTCTGGGACTCACCTCCGTCTACTGTGACTGTTATGGGACTGCCTGCAGAGAGGGTACAGAACCAGCTTTTGACCATGGAGTACACCACATTCAAGCATGCATGCGATACAGAGCACCACAAGAGGGCTGCGCTATCAGACAGAAGGTGCTGATTGCTAAAACAGACTACTCTGATGGATTGCATCCGTTAACATGCTGATTGATCTCAAAATCTGAGCAGATCATTTCAATGCCAAAGAGCACATTTTGTAACTCTGGAAGTTTTAGAAATTCCAGGGTTAGAAGTTTTTTTTATTAATTTATCATGCCAAACATATTTCAGTCAGTTTTCTTATATACACTTGTGTGCAAAAGTTCGGGCAATCCTGGGTAAATTAGATATTTTAATTATTTTTGAAGTGAAAAGAAGACATAATCTCTGAAGCAAATTATTTTAAAAATAGCTTTTTCTGCTAATGTTAATGCACAGTTATTTTATATTTAATGAACTTAAAAAAATAGAAGAAAATAATACATGTGGTAAGAAATTGGCAATAAGGCAGAATGTGGAATGATTCAGGAAGCACTTACCTCCATGAATGGGCATGTAGGTGACTCTGTAGCTGTCAATGTGGTAATGGGGGACAGTCCAGTGAACCGTGGCAGAGATATCGGTCACATCGGAGAAGCGAATACCCTTTAGTTTGCTCAGACCTTGCAAGAGACAACACATAATGAGACAGCACAACAAGCAGGACAAACACTCATAATAATAATAATAATAATCACACATACACTACACATATGGCTGAAAAATGGTGGGTTATTTCTTTAACATTCAGTTCAGCATCATATCCAGGAGTACATTTATTGAAGGATCTGATAGTTTTACAGGCTTTTACATTTTGCACGTTTTGTGTGAAAAAATGTGTTCGATTGTTTGTGTGTGTTTGTGAATTGTACCTGTTGTAAATGTATCAGAGGCTGGCTCACTCTC
>CM075026.1:13090042-13168954 GCA_037576675.1 Pangasius sanitwongsei
CGCTATCAGACAGAAGGTGCTGATTGCTAAAACAGACTACTCTGATGGATTGCATCCATTAACATGCTGATTGATCTGAAAGGCTGAGCAGATCATTTCCATGCCAAAAGCAGCTTGTGCATTGTGCGACTTTTATAACCACTGATTTTTAGTTAATTTATCATGTCAAATAGATTTCAGTCAATTTTCCTATATACAGTTGATTGCAAATGTTTGGGAAGCCCTAGACAAATTGCATTTTTTATGCAAACTCTGCAGCAATCTATTTAAATATAAAGCCAAGAAAACTTTCAAATAAAACTGCTTGTATGCTGGCCAGAAAGGCAAAGAAAAAAACTTATATGACACGGTGGGACCTGCAGGAAGGTTTAGCTGACCCAGGAGTGGTGGTGCACCATTCTACTGTGCAGCATTTCTTGTAAAAACATGATCTGCATGGAAGAGTCATCAGATGGAAAACTCACCTGAGACCTAATCACAAAAGAGAACATCAAAGGTATTTTGGAAACAAGTGCTGTGGACTGATGAAGTAAAAAAAAAAAAAAAAAAAACTCTCTTGCCACAAGCACCAAAAGCATTTAAAAAGAATACCTTGCCACCTGTTAATCACTGGGGGGTGGGGAGGGATGTATTATGCTTTGGGGTTGTGTGTCAGCCAGTGGAACAGGAAATATTTCACAGGTAGAAGTAAGAATGGATTCTAGCAAATACCAGAAAATTCTGGGAGGAAATGTGACACAGTCAGTCAAGAAATCTAAGCTGAAAAGAGGTTGGCTTCTACAACAGGACAATGATCCAGAACATACCATAAAATCCACCATGAACTACTTCAAGAACTGCAAATTGAAGCTTTTGAAATGGCCCCTTACAGTCCCCCGACTTGAACATCTTTCAAAATATGTAGATTGATCTTAAAACGGGTTGTGTATGCAAGAAAGCCCAAGAATATCTCAGAACTAGAAGTGTTCTGCAAGGAAGAGTGGGTGACAATTAATTAAACAAGAATATAAAACTCCTAGCTGGCTACAGAAAGCATTTGCTGTGATATCTGCCAAAGGGTGTGTTATTAAGTACTGACTTAGTAGGGTGTTTTAACTTTTGGAGCAAAAAAAAAAAATTGTAATTTGGTGAAGGATAATCAAACTTTTGCAGACAGCTGTGAAAGGTACTTTTTAAATCAGGAAAGACCAACCAAGCACTGACATTCCAAAGTCAATTGAATGAATGGATTGTGTAAAAAATTGTGTTTGCTGCATATATGATGGATGATTTGTGAGCTCCTCCTTTGAGAAGATCTACTAGCATTTCTGATCCCCATCCTATACTGAACTTTAGCTGGAGAAGTAACACATTATAAAATCTCCACTGAAGGCTGTGTAGAAAGTGGCAATAAGCCAGAATGTGGAATGACAGTGGAAGCACTTACCTTCATCAATAGGTGTGTAGGTGACTCGGTAGCTGTCGATGTGGTAATGGGGGACAGTCCAGTGGACAGTGGCAGAGGTATCGGTGATATCAGAGAAGCGAATACCTTTTGGTTTGCCCAGACCTTGCAGGATACGACACATAAGGAGACAACAAGCAGAGCAAAGACTCTGTGATAATCACACATATGCTACACATATGGCTGAAAAATGGTGCCGTATTCCTTTAACATTCAGCATAGTAATATGTGTGTGTGTAAACTGTACCTGTTTTAAATGTATCAGAGGCTGGCTCACTCTCCTCCAGACCCTTCACTGATATGACGCTCACTCGGTAGGTCACTCCGGGTGTCAGGTTGGGCAGAACAGTGTGGGACTCACCTCCGTCTACTGTGACTGTTATGGGACTGCCTGCAGAGAGGGTACAGAACCAGCTTTTGACTATGGAGTGCACCAGAGTCATGCGTTCAATACAGTGCACCACAAGAGGGCAGCACTATCAGACAGACGGCCCTGATCGGTAAAACAGACTACTCTGATGGATTGCATCCGTTAACATGCTGATTGATCTGAAAACCTGAGCAGATCATTTCGATGCCAAAAAGCACATTGTGTAACTCTGGAAGTTTTAGAACCTGTGAATTGTTTTTTTTTTTAGTTAAAATATTGTGCCAAAAAGATGTCAATTTTCCTATATATATATATGGTAATTTATAAATCATACATTCAAGGAAGACAAACTAAGAAATGACGTTCCAAAGTCAATTTGTTAGAAATATACATGTGTCGGATTATGGATACTAAGATTATAATGATTATAACAGCACTGATGATGGATGATTTGCTCTAAGCTTATAGATCTTCTTCTAGCATTTACAATGCCCATACCACATTGATCTTCAGCTGGAGAAGTACTTAACACATAATAAAATATGAATCTCCATAGAAGGCCTTGTAGCAATAGGCAGAAAGCCAGAACATGTCTATGATAGAGGGAACACTTACCTCCATGAATGGGCACGTAGGTGACTTGGTAGCTGTTGACGCGGTAATGGGGGATAGTCCAGTGAACGGTGGCAGAGGTATCAGCGACATCAGAGAAATGAATACCCTTTGGTTTGCCCAGACCTTCCAGGAGACAACACATAACGAGACAACAAGCAGAGCAAACACAAAGTGTTAGAGGCTGTGTGAACACAAATTGGACAAGTGTTATTGATGCCAGTCCAAGATGAACCCAGTCCAGTACACAGATGGCTTCAAAAAGACACCAGCTAGCTATTTCAGAAAATGTAGAAAGAAATATGAGGCATATGAAATATTAAAAGTCAGTATAGCATAGAGAAAGACAGAGTTGAGACAAATGGATAAAAGAGCCCAAGCCTTTCGGGCATTTTTCAATGTCGGGCCACAGAATCTTGCGTGACAGACATGGGGAGATTAACTTGCCCCCATTACATGAGTACAATGGTGCGACATGCCAACGTCAGACTCAAGAGGGAAGAGAGGCCCCCTGGGACAGAGCCAGACAACCAGAGACAGACACATATTCAGTAAAAACACAGACCCAATTGCTCTGTCCAATGGGTAAACCCCGTGACTGGACAGTTGGTGAAAGATGTCAGATACAAAAGAAGAAGAAAGTGTAGAAACAAAAGAGATTTTAGTATATCTAGGTTTCCTCTGCAAATCTAGAGAATTACATGCAACTCCCTTTTTAAGAGGTTAGGATTTGGTAATAGATTTGGTAATTTAGTAACTCAGGACAAACAACAGACAAGACATACAAAAGAGTTGTAAAAGTTGAAACAACTGTGTGAAAGACTGTAAGTGATTCCAGTATTACTCATAAGAACAGGCCCCAGCTTCCCAAAAGCATCATCGTAACTTCCACTATCATAACTGTGCTGTGATGCTTTTGGGAAACATGGCTCAGGTTACTATTTGGGTTAAACTTATTCACTAACATTTATAGACATTGTGAAAAGATGGCGATGAAAGATTGACTTCACCGGCTTGCTTGTCCAAGACGTATCCAAATACCTGTTAGAGCTTTCCCTGAAATGGGCTTGAAGTTCCGTCCTGCAATTGTCCCATAGAGCTCAATTTCATACTCTGTAGCCTCATCAAGGCCAGAGATCACTTCTGTTCTCTTGTCTCCCGATACACTCATCTGCCTTTGCTTGCCCGATTCGTCAGAGATTTTGATAATAAACATTTCAAAGATTCCTTCTGGAGCTGTCCACTGGAGCATAAAACCATCTGGCTTGTTGTTGGAGGCGAAAAGATGCTCCACCTCAGGTTCTGCCTCTAGGTGGACAAAGGAATACAGGTGTTCTTTCATCTGTGGTGTCCAAACATGCTCAGGTCTTTTTAGCCCCAGAGCCACAACTGATTATTATGCATGCTTTTCTGGGTTAATCATCATTTGTGTAAGTTACATTTGTTATGTAGAGGAGAGGCATTAGGCAATGCTATCTGTGATGGTATGCCACTGAACACCATCCAGTTAGAAGAACATGCAAAGAGAAAAGTTTGAAAGTAATGGAAAAACATGTATGATTCATATTTATTAGCCCTGTAGCTAGTCTCTGGTCCAGTGAGCTGCCTAAATAATTTACATTAATGTCTGTGATTGGATAGACCACAACAGAGGATCTGAAACGTAAACTAATTATGTAATTTTGGTCATGTTTAGACAACGAGAGTCACTGAACAACAGCCAGTGTTTTTCATGTTTACTGGCTCTGCTACAGTATTTTTTTTTTTTCAAGTGCTCGGTTCGGTCCACTGAAATTCTTTGCTGGCTACACATCTGGACCATGTTTTGCAAGTGTTTTGACGACCCCTGATGTAGAGGCTTCTGCCTAACAATATAATACTCACATCTGTATGAAAAGAAGTCGTTTTGGGGGGGGGGCGGGGGGGGGGGGCCTTCTGCCATGTTAAACAATCTCTATTTTTGTGCAGTAGACCATATTCTGTTCTTAAATGGCAATGTTCAATGGTGTTATTGGATTACAATTGACATTTTAAGAAAAATATCATTAATGAAACCTTACCCAAATTTTATTCTGTGGGAATGTTGTGGGGAACTTAACCAAAAAAACAACCATGTGTTCAACAAAGAATTTTGTTGTTGCCAATAAAATTTGGTCAAGTATTAATAGTCACTGGTTGGTTCTGTAATTCCCTTGGTCTCCATCACATCATGCAATTACTACCACTCAGCTTGACCATCCATTCCTGCCAAGTCACCCAGAGTCTTTACCACATGAAATATGATGTAGCGACCATTTTCTATGCATGGGCAGTTGTAAGTGCTGCTTCCTCTTTAATGATGGTAGGTCTGAGAGCTGCAGTGTTTTAAAAGCGAAGAAATGGTCTACCATTTTATTAATGCGAAATGATATGCTGTATATACGAGTGCCACTACACCCAAAAATGACCTGATAAACAATAAAACAATATGCCTATGTTTGATGCATTATGCATCATATTAAATGCGAAAAAGATTCTTCTTCATGATGGCAGTATAACAAGAAGATTAGCTTTAGAAGGTAGGCTGGATGAAAAAAGAAAAGGCAAAACCTAGCATATCCTAAAGTGACTCCTTTATACAGTAGTTGCTGTAACTCTTATGATCACTACAGCAGAGGGAGAGCCTCAGAACACTTGACCGTACTAAACCTCTTCTCTCTCTCTCTCAAGCTTGGGCTGACACGAGGTTTGCTATTTTTTTCTGTTTTGTTCTGAGGAGGAGAAGTGGTTGGAAATGAACTGGAGCAGGGACAAATCCTGTGGAGCCGTCACTCTTCATTAGCATAGTGCTAGCTGGAGGGTTTGTCAGAAGGAGTATTAGAGGGGGTTGCTGTTTGTGGGTGTTGTGAGAGTGCTAAAGTGGTAACTGCAGATCACTTTCATCAAACTGGTCTCTCTTAGTCTTTCGTCCAGGACAAAGAGCCATCTGTTCGTGAAGGAGGAACAAGGCGCCAGCTAACCTGCAGAAAAGAGGAGGTCATGCTACTGAATGGAACGCTCAGCTCGGTAACCTGACAGGCTTTGGCATTCGGATATAGTTGATATTCATGAGCTAATAGGAGGATATGTACAGTATTTTTTGGTCAGCCGTGACTCAACCAAGAACTCAATAGGTATTTTCACTTTAAATTGTTTTAGCCTTTGAATCCATTTTCCAAAACATATATGTAGGAATAAGTTTTTAAAAAATGGCTTTTAATAATCTGACAAAAATGTTACCTATTAGCAAGCACGCTTGAGTATCCACTACAACTGCAGCACTTGCAGCCGTGGCCTGATAAATGCCAAGAAAATGTGTGAAAGTGGCGCTTCAGAATGAAGACCGCTGCAGAGCTCGAAAACCGGGTCTGCATACTGACGAGATCTTTCACAAGGAGTGACAAAAACTCCTTAGGATCACTTCCCTGGCAAACTGCTTCTGCCCAGTCGGCATCTTTATTCGGCGAGAAATCGAGCAAAGGCCAAACTACGATTTGGAGCTAATAACCAGCAGCAGTACCATTGTGGGCAGTGGCGGTATTACAGCTCAGTGACTGAGAATATTTTAATCTCCTGTCTTTGGAAGGCGGTGTTTTCCTAACCGTAAACGACAGTTCACTGGCATGCTTAGCATTTGCATTGTATATTATGGGTGGCTAAAAATAAAAGGGTATTATTCACTTGACTTTTGTTGGCTGGTAAGCATAAATAAGGCTGTGATCATAGAGGGGGGTCGGCGTGTGCACCTGCAGGCTTTGTCTGTGATTAGGCATAGCAGAAGGTGCAGGGTTCTATTATACCCTACTGCAGGTGTGCTCTGAATATCAGCATGCTCCAACACGTAATTGGCAGGAAAGTGTGGTCTGAAGCTTTAAAACATTAGCACCGGATCTACAAAAGCGATGCTGACATAAAAAGACTGCTTGCAGTTTACAGGGGTAATGTATACATCAAAGAGTGGCGTAATAGCATGTTTGGGTGGAAAGATATACATAATTGGCAAGAAAGAAGTGCTAATACCTGTTTAAATGGGTGGTTTTGCACCCTGTTTTATTGGGGAAAGTAGACTTTGGAGTGATTTAATTAGTAGACAAATTGCTATTAGGAAAATGTTAGTTGTTAGTCTTCATTTGAAGCATCCAGTGTGTTATAAACCCATTAGTATTTATTCTGAGCTGCTTCCTGATAATATGTTAGAATTTTCGTAGGAGAGCCGATGCACCAGCACTCGTCGAACGGCGGTACCTGTGAAAGCCTCCCCAAACACTGGCTCTAAGAGATCTCCCCTGTACAGGCCGTATAGAGTGATCCTGTAGAAAGTGCTAGGAGAGAGATCAGTGATAGCCAAGCTGTACTCCTGTCCTGACAGAGTGTGGTTCTGGCCATCAGAGAGACCATCGGGGTCAGCCACCTCGATCAGAAAGCCATCAAGTTCGCCCCTCTTCAGCTCCCAGGATATATTGAAGCCGTCCCAGGATACCGCGGAGATGGTGATGTTGCCCACCAGGGGCTTTTCATTGTCTGGATGATAAACAGAAGAGATTAAGCAACAGGCAGTGGAGCACGAGTAGAACTCGGTGATCTGAGTATCAGATGAAGAGCAGCAAGAGGATGAGCAAGACGACCAGAGACAGTCTTAGAAGAAATGTTGGTGTAAAGAGAGAGTCTAGTCTTCTTTCACATGGCACATCCATAAAGCAGTCAATACATTCATGAACAATACACATGTAGAAGAACTGAAACACTTACGAGAATGCCGTGACAACTCGTTTTCTTGATTATTTTCATTTTATGACATTCCTACTACTATGCTCTGTAGATTAGCGGTTACAAACTCTCTGAAAAGACTAGCATGACAGGGCTAGGGAAACAGTACTCTAGGAGGTCTTCCACCAATGTACACGGTGTCCCAAAAGTGCCCATACATAGGGGTAGTAATCCTCCAAAATTTTTCATACTTAGTTTATATTATATATTTTTTCAGATAGTCTTTAAGAATGCCTTTGACAAAAGAAGAACGTGTTGAGATGATTCTCATGGCTGCATCAGCAAGCTGTCGCAAGGTTGTGATGGACATGCATTTACATGCGTAACACGTGTTAACACAAGTTCATCATGAGTGAGAGAGTGTGTTTACAAAGAAATGGCAATCATGTAGAGGATGTTGTATAAATAAAGTCACATTTTGCTAAAAAGTGTTAATTTCCCCTATGTATGGAGAGTTTTGGGACACCCTGTAGTTTCAATTAGTAGTGGAAATGTCTCATAACAAATATTGGGTTGGAGAGTTTTGTCGAAGATTTTTCTATGACCGATGCAACAGCAATTGTGTAAACGTATATTTTTAAACATCAGCAACACCAACTAACTATGTCAAATGTTTGATGGAAAAAGCCCATCTCCTCTATAAACCACATATAACAAACATCTGTCTCTGTTGATATTCTGTTCAGTTCCATCTGTTCCATGCATAACAAACATCTGCCCATGCAATGAGAAATTGGCATATGAAGCCTGCTGCAATAATAAACAGGCTTGTTTGCACAAGCATCCTTTTGGTCGAACCTCATGAATAAAAAAACATGCACCTGACTGCAGCTTGCTCTAGTATTAATGGCTCAGAATGAAGCCATTAATTTTTTGAAGGTTCTGCGTAGTCTGCTTGAGCAGAAGTACGCCGATTGCTTCAAATAAAGCAGGAAGCCATGCAGGGAAGCGCAACCCATAATTGAATATCCTTGCGCCCCATCAGCATTCATGAAGAGATGGGAGCAAAGAGCTTGGAGATGCACCATAGGCTGCCATTATCCTCTTAATGCACAATCAAGTGGACACAAGCGTACTGGTGAATTGAGTGAAAGACAAAGAGGATGGAGTGAAAGACTTTCCCAGTTCCCAGGCATGAGAATTTAAAACTAACATTGCTGGGAAAATTTAACAATGTCAATTAGAGGCATTAGAGGATCAGAACTATTAATCATTCCCATGCTAGTCCATGATGATTGATGAAAACATTCATGTATTCATCCGTAACCCAAGCATACACTACAGGATGTTTCAAATTTAAAAATTGAAAATTTTAAAACTATTTTTACCACTGCTGAAGTTTTCATTCTGATTGATCAGAAGGTGTTGGTTTATTTTCTATTACAGCAGCTCTGACAGTAGTTCTGGCTGTGATCCAAATCACAGGTTTATATTAATGCACTCATTCTAATGAATTATCTTTTCTATAGTAACTCCTCGACATGGACTTGTATGATTGATGCTTCACATAATCTAAGGCTGATGATAAATGATTTTTTTTTTTTTTTTTATATGGTGATGCTTTCTGTAAGAAGATGTTTATTTAACATTTATGGGAGGAGTCTCCAGTGTCAGTGCTTTGTAGCAGTAAGTTTTCTGCCATGGGAAAGTCTTTAGCAGAGGACTTTGTGTTTTCAGATTCTTGGTTTCTCTCTTCAAGAGAGTGAAAATAAAGAGGCTGGTGAGGATATGACTGTTTATAGCTGCTGTAACATAAGTGATAACAGGAACTAACTTATCCCACAACATGAAATGTGACTATAAGGTTAAAATTTGAATAAGAAGTATAAAACACTTTGGGGTGGTAGCAGTGACTCTGCTCGGATCAGGCCAGATCACCACCCTGTCGTTGATTATTTTCCTATTACAGCATGCTCTGAAGTGTTTTATTCCTTATATATTCAATTATATGACTTATTATATTATATGAATTATATTTTTCTGAAAATTGAAAGTGAATTTCTACATCTGGAGCTCGATCAGATTCTCAGTTAGATCATCTGGTGGCCTGAGAAGATAAACAAGTGCTAAGGCTGAAATGTTGATATGTATGATATTTTACATTAAATGTGTACAAAATTTCATCTTTGCCTAATATTCTAGTATGCATGATATGAGGGCAAAAAAACAAGAAAGTGACCTTCTGTTTTCGAAATCTGTTGCGGTTTTAAAGGTCATGTAGTGTATGCCGAGCTTCAAGTATGGCCTTCATGCAGATGGAGCAAAGTAGTTTTATGACTCTCACATCAGGGTCAACCTAAAGACCTTGCAATACAGGCTTTGCAAATACCTTGTAAAAGATCACTGTTCATTTTCCCACCTGAATGACTTTATTCTGGTAATGGGGTTCTATTAAACTGCCTTGGGATGCTCGCTCAGGGTATACTGCTTCATACTGATAGCACTATATTGGTCCCGAGTGATTCATGTAATCCTTTCAGGGTACTCAATGTGCGTCTTTCAGAAAAAACCTAAATTGAGAGGATTCCCTTCACCACACCCCGCCTTCTCTCATCCTATAATGGGCCTGTGGTGAGTGTTATGCTCCGTGTTTGTACTTCATGTCTGAGGCTGATAATGGCAGCAGAAATGAATCCGTGGGATTATAGCACTGCTGATTTCGGAGACAATGTTTTAACAGTTGCCTCAGCAAGGGGCCTATTTATTATCCCACCCCTCATTTTGTCCTGGTCAAATCACACAAAACCAGAGGGGAGTGGCCTCATTTTGACAATTATCACATGAATGAGCTGTGTGTGTGTGTGTGTGTCTGTGTGTGTGTGTGTATGTGTGTGTCTTCCATATTCATACTCCTAATTTTATCCCAATCTCTTCTCAAGAACCGATTTTTAAAAAATACTTATCTATAACTTGCAGATGTTTTAAACATAGAGAAAAAAATATTTACTTTGCCTGCTTCTAACTATCTACATTTGTTTTCCTCTTTATTCTCTGCCATGCTTGCTTCTCTCTCCTACTATATAAATTTCACCCCCTTCAAAACTCTCCTTTTACGTAACAAGAAGCACTTAATGTAATGAAATATTTGGTTTGGATGTATAAGCAACACTCCAACCACAGAACCATAAACAAAAGCCATAATCATCTGAATTTGTCTTTCCCTTGCTTTAAGAAGTCAAATAAATCCACATGTTGTTGCTGAAAAGGGACTCACACAGGATGTAAAGCTGGAACATACAATGAATTCAATTCATTCCTGGGCTTGGCTTGGATGCCTGGAGGCACATTGTATAGAAGGAAAAGATCTCCCTGGCCAAGAGGCAAGGAAACAGAGGGAACCACAAATTAAATTTTATACACAGTACTAAATTGAAACCTTCACACTCCAAAAGAAATATTGATACTTTTTTGGTAGAAAAAGTAAAGATAATTCAGTCCTCATTTTGGCTGCCATGCCTGATAAAGTTACAAAACACACAAATCTGCCTTTCTTTAGAAAAGGACTCAAGCCTGTGGTTGAGATTTATGTAGAATCCCAATTTCATAGCAAATATTTCTCTTTATCTTTAAAAAGTCAGCATGTTTTAGACAAACATCAGGTAATACTGAGCACAATGCCCCAGTGAAACAGTGAAAGCGGAATAGAACTGACCTGTAGATGCCTGAATGCTGGCTGGCGCACTTTGCTTCCTCCCTCGTTCTGCAGTCAGGGTGATGGTGTACAGCATGCCAGGGTTCAGGTTCCTCAGCATGTAGGTGCTGACACTGTCCGGAACTTCAAACTCGGCCCTGTGGCCATCAGCTGCCACGAACACGAGCTTGTAGACATCGATCTTAGCCACAGGTCTCCTCCAGATCAGCACGACTGTGCTTTCTGAGGTCTCGCTCACCTCCAGATCCTTAGGAGCATCAAGGTCTGACAAGGAGGGTGAGTTTCATTTAATTAACGTCTACAGTAAAGATTGCTTTGGCACTGGAATGTCGTGTGACGAGGTGTGATATGAATAGTGTCAGAAAACTGCACTGTATCCTCACAGCTAGTGCAAATTGTGTCAGATTAGATGATACAGTTGTCATAATTTTCCACATATAGTTCACATTTGCACATTTTGACATGTTTAGAATGTTCATTTGTTTATTCTGTATATATCTGTTCATGTTGTAGCATTGTATATAGTATTATTTATCTTATACAACAGATATGCATCTATCTGTCCATAGTTTGAGCAAATTATGTGAATAAATACAGGCACTAATAGGGGGCTTTTTTTTAAGGCAAACAAAAACCACGTTCATTAACATGAATGTGCCGAGTTCATTCATTCATCCTCAGCAGCTGCCAGTTATGGTTAGAGATATGAATATTTGGATCACTAAACAGTATACACATACATATAGTGGCATCGTGTTACAGTTATATCTTATATTCTATTTTATTTTTATTTTATTTTTATTTCATTTTATCCCATTTTTAAACTTTTGTCCTGTACCTGTATAATTCACAGCTTCCATTCAATTTATCCTCTGTTAATGGAGCAACTGCCAAGTCAATTTCCTTTTAAAAGAAATCTCACCAGTGACAGCATTGGTGGTGGTAGGAGCACTTTCCTTCTCATCTTTGATTGCAGTCACTCCCATGCCATACTCTATACCAGGCCTGAGACCTGCAGACAAAAACACAGAACTTGATAAATACAGCTCCATGTAGTTGTCAAGAAACTACTTCTTAAGAACAAAAGGGAAAACCTCTGAGGTTAGGGTAAAAAAAAGGCAAATCCAAAGTTTCTTGTAGTTTTCCAGAGGGGGTATTTTGACTGCTCAGCCTGTCCATCATGAGTCTATTTTCTAAATAATTGCCATCGGTCAATTTTCTATTTCAGCTGTTTCAGTTATGGTCTTTCCAGTAGCCACATTGAAAAGGCTCTCATATTGGACTAAAAGCAGAATTTACTGTCTTCCAAGAGGCTCTTGAAGATGATAAAAGACCCCAGTCCAAATTTCTGTATTTACCCTTCTTATTGATTCCATTGGCCCCTATAAAGGTCAATACTCAAGAGGCTTTCAGCATGAAATTACACCTAAAACAGAGGAATAACTTATCGCCAATAAAATCACAAGCGTGACGGCAATTACAGATAATAACCGTGTAAAAGAGATGAGGTATTAGTGAAGTGTGTGTATGTGTGTGTGTGCGCGTGTGTAACATGCTCAGTTTTTCAAATAGACTCACTGGCTTATGTAGGACACAGGCCACCCAAGGACAATAGAGCCGACCAGACAAAGAATCTATTACACATTTTGAATTTATACACATTTTCCTCATCCCGGCTAATCCCTGTGTGCAGTAACAACAGAATGAGACTGGCTCAAAGCAATGTGTGTAATAGTAATGAGAAAACATTTCCCATGTATACTTTTCTAACTGAAGCACATACTATAACTGTTATTTCATTTTTGAGGTTTGCTCTGGATATTTTTACATAAAGATGGGCCTTTGGCCAAGCAAATATGTCATCAAAGATGCACATTTTAATGAACTTATACATACACTTACTAGTATTGTTTTAGAAAACAAATAGTAATTCATAATAATTCATTCCTAGAATTATTCAATATTCTCTGCACAGATAGTCTGATTGTCTCTAACCCTTACCTGAAATCTTGGCTTGAGTGATGTTCTGTGGGCCTGTAGGAAAGGTAAGCTCCCCATGTTCCCCTCCTGACAGTGGTCCGTATTTGATGCGGTAGCTGGGAACGTTGGCTTGGCTGTTTCTCCACTCCAGTGTGATGCTCTCCTCTGTCTGGTCTATTGCCCGCAGGTCCGTAGGTGCATCTAGGTCTGGAGCACGTTCACATCATTTCAAATACAGTAATAGTTCTCTAGCAACTACCTGTAGGTGCTAATGCTCCAGAGCCAAGTCATTAGCCAAGGTTGCTTGTCTTAGATTAGTAGTTTGGTCATTATTTTATTATTAACAATATCTCATATCGGAAAGAAAAGGAAGCTCTTACCTGTGGTGAAGGTCTCATAGACAGGCACGCTGGTCATTTCCCCTCGGCGTGCCATGAGAGACACTCTGTACTCCGTGTCTGGGTAGAGTTTAGCCAGGTGGTGCTGGGTGTCAACTGATGGCAGTTTCACTGTGTGGCTGTCTGAGGAGCCAGTGATAGGGCCATAGGACACAGAGATGCCATCCACCTGAGCTATGGGCTGGAACCAGGTGATCAGAGCTGTAGTGTCTGTTACATCCCGGACATCCACCTGGCTTGGAGCATCGATCACTGCATTGAAGAGACAGAAAAGAAGGAAAAAATGTAGCTTACACAGCTAAATATACTATTTCTTCACAGAATAGTCATATAAATCAAAGCCATCAAAATTGACTTTGGCATGAGGTGCTTTGGGAATTTTGTTGCTTTGAGAGTATATAAGGTCACTGAACTTAATTATATGGTAATTTTATAAAGTATTATGTATTCCTATAAAGAGAAGTGAGGCTCTTCAGGATGGGGGTGTTTGCCACATGAGGCACAGAGGTGAAATGTGAAATGTCACAGTTCCCTGAGCTGTTGATAAAATAGAAAATCAGCATGTCAGCTTGGAGCTGATTTATGGGTAAGCAAAGCTCTCATCCTCTGGAGGGTGGAACGCTTCTTGAGCAGCTTGAATAGAAGGAGGTAGAACCTTTCTTTCAAAAATCAGTGCTTCCTCTCTGGGCAGTTCCTTATTGGCACGTATCTTCGAAATTGAGTGAGAAGCACAGTGGAAGATTTGTTCAGCTGGTATCATATAAGCACACAGTAGCCTTCTTTATTATAGCCTATGAATGGAGCCTACTGTTGTTTTTAATTAATTGTGTTCCTGCAAGCTCTTGACTTTTTTTTTTAGGTCTTTGAGGCATTTTCCTGAAATTTTATCCTGAAATAATATGCTACAATTGGTTTACTGGTTGGTAGCAGTGACATTAAAAGGGATCACCTCAGTGCAAGCATAGCATTTTACAAGCTAAGCACAAATCACAGTAGGAAAGGGAGCGTATTCCAAAATATCACAAAAGGTAAAAGCTTTTTCCAGCCATGCTCAAGTCATAAAGGTTTAGGGCAGATCCTGTGCCAGAAAGCATTTTGGATTTGCTGGAAGACTTGGGAAAAAAATTATCACTTAATTTAAAGATTATTGAACCACAATTTTTTTGTGTGAATTCATAGGTTGAAATAAATACCAAGTATAGCCTCTCCCAGGAACACTGGGTATGAGGCAGGAATACACACTGGATGGATTGCCAGGCCATCTCAGGGCACCGTACACACATTCTTATTGACATGTATTCATTTAGTATAAACAATACTACAAGTTTTTGGGATGTAGGAGGAAACCAGAGAACCCAGAAGAAACCCACAGTCTGAGGCAATGTTACCTGCAATGTTGCAGATTTTCATAATTCTGAAAGAAAACATTTGGAAACAAAACCAAAATGAATTAAATTAATGAAAGTGATGAGAGTTGCTTACTTGTAACCACATTCTTGCTTGCTGGAGGTCCGCGGGTGTTGTTCTTGATCACCTCAAGTTTAACCTCATACTCCTGGCCAGGGCCCAGGCCAGATTGTTCAAAGCCAATCTCGGGTGGAGACAGTGGATTCAAAATCTCCCCATTCTCCTCTTTCTGGAATTTCACAACACCACACAGCCAATGTAAAATGTGATACATAACACTGATCATTTCATGCTGTCAACTTTTCAA
This sequence comes from Pangasius sanitwongsei, assembly GCA_037576675.1. NCBI lineage: Eukaryota > Metazoa > Chordata > Actinopteri > Siluriformes > Pangasiidae > Pangasius > Pangasius sanitwongsei. The sequence continues at coordinate 13,104,998 of CM075026.1, forward strand.
ATGAATAATGAAGACAATATTTACTGTCTTTGGTATATGTAGTTCATAATTTCTATGTGGACTGTACAAAGCATTTTACTGAAAGCAGTACAATGCATCTTTGTGGTACTGGGTTCTATTTATGTGCATGTTTAACAAAAGGAAACCACAAATGACACCATGGATATGACTCCAGGCTTTGTGGACTCAACAGTCCCATGAAATACAGAGAAATTAGAGAGATCTTGGAAAGTAAACACTTGGGACTTTCAATCGCATCCACTTCGATGTGAGTGCTGCACTTCAAAGTGAAGGGCTTGTTTGGCATGGACAGCCTCAAACTTGATGTATGAATAAAGCTGCCAAGTCTGAAAGAATGGAGTATAGGAAGACATGGTTTGCATGTCTTGACAGGAGCTATTTTTTTCGGAGTTCGTCTAAGCCCTTGAAAAAGAAAAGCATTGTGAAAACAGTGCAGTCCTGTTGCACATGGTCACCAGAGTTGCCGCCAGAAGCTTCTTAGGAGGTTTTATGGAACAAAACCCTAGACTTTCAGACAGCAGCTTTTGCATATTGGCACCAACTGACTATTTTCCACAGGATACTCATACAGTTTCCCATCTTGAACAATTACTGGCAGGGCCCTTAATAAATGTGGTATTCCTACCACAGATTTCAGGGAAATGCTACCATAACCATCCTCATGCTGACATGGCTTGTGGCATGCAATAAGAGGCAGTGTACTCACTGTATTTCTGAAGATGAGGTTCCAACCATCAAAGGGGACATTAAGAGGATCCCACTGAACTTCCACTGATGTCTCTCTCACCGCTTTAAACCTAAGGCCTTCAGGCTGTGGAAGATCTAAAGATGTGGTCCAAGTAATGGGGCAAATGTTACATTTCTTTCCGTTGTTCAAAACTGTACAACAGTTCCTAAAATATTTCAAAGCTTCTGAAAACCAATAACTGATGACTCACGTGTTGCCACTCTGGCACTCACAGGAATGCTCATCTTGTTATTTAGAACAGCATAGACACTGATTAAGTATTCCACACCAGGCTCCAGCTCCCTAATAGTAGTAGACCTTTTTTCACCAGGTACTCGCATATCTAACTCCAGACCACCAGGAGCAGTAGGCATGTAAGTGATTAGATACTCTGTCACCTGTACCTCATTGACCCAGGTCAGATCCACTGTCTCTGGGGTGACTTCAGTCACAACCAGGTCCCTTGGTGGGGAGACTGTGAATGGAGAGGACATAATGACAGGTTTCTGGACTAATCATTCAATGTGAAGTTGTATTTGTAAAAAATAAAATCATTAACTGACTTACTTTCAGAGCAGTCTTCCCCAGTGAATCCCAAATCACAGATACACATGCCATTCAAGCAGCGGCCTTGGTCGTTGCAGTTTCCTGGGCAGGTCATCTCTGAGCAGTCGACACCAGTGTAACCCTCATAGCAGACACACTGTCCATTGTCACAATACCCACGATCCAGGCACTTGTTGGGACATGTTTTTTCACTGCAGTCCTCCCCAGTGAATCCTTCGCTGCACACACACTGACCATTCACACAGTGTCCTCGGTTGTGACAGTTGTTAAGACATGTCAACTCACTACAGTCTTCACCTGTGAAGCCAACATGGCAGTCACAGTTGCCATCCACACATTCACCACGGTCATGACAGTCATTGGGGCAGGTCTTGATGCTACAGTCCTCTCCTGCAAAGCCTTGCTTGCAAATGCACTTTCCATCAATGCAGCGTCCATGGTTATGACAGTCATTGGGACAGGAGAGCTCAGAGCAATCGTCACCTTGGTATCCAGGATCACATATACATTCCCCATTTACGCATTTACCCCTGTCATTGCAGTTGTCAGAGCAGGAGAGGATGCTACAGTCCTCGCCTTGGAAGCCAGGATCACAGATGCATCTCCCATTGAAGCAGTGGCCTCTCTCGCTGCAGTCATTTGGACATGTAAGTTTGGAGCAGTCTTCTCCGCTATAGCCGAAATTGCAGACACACTGGCCATTAACACAGAGACCTCTATTGTTACAATTGTCTGGGCAGGTGAGTTCACCGCAGTCCTCCCCAGTGAAGCCCTCATCACAGTAGCAGGTCCCATTGATGCAACGACCACGGTCAAAGCAGTCATTGGGGCATATAAGCTCTGAGCAGTCAAAGCCTGTCCATGGCTCATTGCACAAGCACTCGCCATCCACACAGCGTCCCCTACCCAGGCAGTTGTTTAAGCAATTGGTCATGGAGCAGTCCTCACCCATGTAACCTTCTGCACATATGCAAGCCCCATCAATGCACTGGCCATATTCACCACAATCCACAGGACACAGCACAATTCCGCAGTCCTCTCCCCCAAAGCCCTCAAAACAGATGCACTTCCCATCCACACAGCGGCCTTGATCTTGGCAGAAACTAGGGCATTCTGTCTCAGAGCAGTTGGGCCCTTTCCAGCCAGGCTCACACACACAGCTACAGGTTTCAATACTGTAGTTGCCACGACCACTGCAATATGGCTTGGTAGTGACCTCACCTAAGAAACACAAGGCAATCCTAAGGTCATAAAATCACAACCATAGACTGTAAAAATGAATGGTATTGCATAAGATTGCATAAACCACTGACAAGACAATTTAAACTATTAAGGATGCCAAGGTCAAAAAGTATACCCTGACTCTTCTCAGAGGATTCTAATTTAATCATACTCACCTGTAACTTGAGCTCCACAGCAGCCAGCCCCACTGGTACACTGCTCCCTCAGACTAGACACTTCAGCCTCCAGCATCTCCAGCCTGTTTAGGAGATCTTTAAGGTCTGGCATGTGGTTATCACAGCCACAAGCTTGCTTGGGTATGTTAATTCTGTGTGTGAAGACTATTTGGTTTTCTCCATCCACAGTGTGCTCAATGTGCTGCTCAGAGGGGACAGACTTGGGCTTCATTTCCGACTCTCCAGGTGAATCCAGGTCCACAGAGCACAAGGATCCAGTTGGGACATTGATGTTGTATACATGGTTGAAGACCACTGGTTGTTCTGGATTAGGTAGGGTCATGTTCTCGGATTTGGGTGGCGTTAGTGATTCTCGTCTGTGCCTGATCACTTTCCTCAGCAGGCCAGCCATGGAGAGATCCAACAGAATGGCCATAGTGACATAGGCCAGAAGCAGGCCTCGCATCCCCATGATGACACACTCAGTCTGATGCTTGATTCAGTAAAGAGTAGTGTAGAAGAAGGTACTTTTCTGTTTTGGATGGAGTTTTAGAACTGGAAATTAAGATAGAAAAGGGGGAATGTCATTTCTTATGGGACAGCATAAGTGCCAAGGAGTTTGGGACAGCATAGTGCCAAGGCATCCCAGCAAAAATAATTAATCTTAGACAACTATCTGTAAAAAGACAACTTGATACATTATCAGGTTGCAATAATCCATATAAGTTACATGGTTCACATGGCAGAGGACAGAGATTCTCAGCTGCCAACCTTAAGCTCTCCTTCTTCTACATTTCCCTCGGGAATTACTCTGGCAATTAAAAATGGAACAGGAATACATAACCTTGTGTTTCATTACATAATCCTGTGTGTCTTCTGACACTCTTCTGTAATCACAAAGCAGGCAACACTTGCAGCTAGGCATCTAGTCCCTCTCCTGGCTTGGTTTTCCATAATCCAAGATGACAGATTAATACTGGTATAAAGGAGACATCTGCAGTGCCCCCAATATCAAGGCTGGTCACGGTTCATGCTACTCTTAAATACCAGCCTTTTCCTACTGCTCTCCTGACAAAGATACAACCTCACACAATTATTTCTTTGTAAAAATAAATAAATAAAATCTTTCCGGGCACAGAGGACATAGTTTTTATATGAGCAATGGTCTGTTGGAAAATGATTTGATATGAATTGGAGACAGGTGTATATTTTTCATGTTCCTCCTTTTTACAATGTGTTTTTTGGGACAAGAAACATGCTTTCCTGCAAAATTTCTGAAAGGGAGCATAAACTTGAATTTCCATAATATAGCTGGACATGCTCCACAGAAGTCCTCAGAGGCTTTTTTTTTTAACACTTTATTAGATCTTTTTATGAACACTATATTAGATCTATTTAGCATGGTTTTAACCACCTAGTAAAATGGGGAATGCTACGTTATTTTGCCAACCCATTAAAAATCATTGGCATTTAATTCAATACAATGATATGACGTTTTTTTTTTTAGCATGAAACTGACTTGCAATTTTCAGTTATTCCTAAAACCTGCCATATTTTTAATAACCAATATGCTCATAATATTTGTTCTTTGGTCTTTGCAGTCCAACCAAATTTCTGTTATTTGATCACATTTGTACACATTTCTACAGAGATCATATACTTTTTATAGATTCACATAATCAGAACCTTCCCTCTGGCATGTGTCCTTCAACTACAAAGGAGTGATATATTGTGATTAAATAGCTGACCGAGACAGCGTAGATGGTTGACAGTCTGTTCTATTCACAGCTAGTGAAGTCAGCTGCAGGTAATATGGTCTAAGGGGCAGAGCTCTGAGCACAGAGCCGTCTTGACATGTGATTAGCAGGAATGGGAGGGATCCCATAGCTGCACCACACATCCCTGATTAGACAGACAAGGATGACTGCCCCTGTGATAGAGAGCTGAAGCATTCTGATGATGGACTCTCAAGGGTGTCAGGAACAACCCCCACCACCTGTGCCTGTTTTACACCTCATCCCAAGGATTAAATCAACAAAATAGTCAGAAAATTGCTTTGTGTCACTATTAGGGTTTTAGTTCTGGGTAGATAACTGGCTTCTTAAATTTGAAGCATAATTTTTCCCACAAGAATTTGAAGAAGAAGAAGCCCCAAGATACTCTTTGTGACTGCATTTGCCATTTCCAGCCAGAGTCTGTTGTCTGAGCTGCTATATGACAGATGAATACCACAAAGTAAAAAGATAACAAGGAGCCTCTTGGAAAAATAAACGAAAAGCCATTCATCTGTGCCAGAAAGGAGTTAACAAGGCTACGGAAAGTTTCCAGTGGTTATGAATGAAAAACCAATAGTAGTAGCAGTACTAGGGCTTTTTTTTCCCCAATGCTGAGAAACAGACAAAGAAATCTTTCCTTTTTTTCAGATCATCATGAGGACTGAACCATGGCCAGAACATACTTTTAGATGGAACGAAAACAATTACTACTTTCTAACTTCCTGCTGCTAAGAAAGTTGGCCTCCATGAATTGTATTCACTAGAGCTGAACTTAGAAGCACTTATTCTTAGCACAGTATATCTGTAGTAGCACAATATATCAGTATTCATTCAATGTTGTGTTGCTCCTTTATTTTTATGACAGCAGCTGGAAAAGGAAAGAGTACCTCACACAGAGACCAAATGAAAACTTTAATACATCGTTAAGCTTAGGCATAAAAGTTAATTAGATCTAAGCTCTACTGGCCACGTTCTGCTGTAATGAAAAAGATTATTTGCTTAACTTGCAGGTTGTTAGGTTCATGAAAGGAAGCTAGTTTTATGGTAAATAAGGTGATACATTGCGCTCAGGGAGCATCACAATATATGAATAATTAACAGTTATGCCAACAGTTTACTATTTCGTCAGGTAGTTACTTGCTTTCAAATGGGGATAGATTTTGTAACCATAGAGAATGGAGTGGAAAAGTTTATATGGGCTTTGCTAAGTGCGAGATTAAAGAGTTATTGTGTGGATAAAATAAAATCACTCTCAGTGGCATCAGTGTCTCAATAGCTATTATAAAATAGATTGGAATTACTCAAACAGTTCGTGAAATGGCCAGATGGAAAAGGCCTCATGCATAAATTATCGGATGGGAAATGAAAGTCTGGTGTAATTTGGGGTTAGTCAATGCACCTCATCTGGGATTTTTTTTTCCCTGGGCTTTTTAATGCACCACAGCACTGATGCTCATTTCATACCCATGGTAACTCTTATACATTGTATTTTATGATCCGTAAAAATTACTAAATTTATATTAGCATATCCATGTCATATATTAAACAGAACATTACACAGATAAATTTAGGATAATTAAAAAGCTTAGTCGGATTAATGCTGATTACTTTTGTATAACAGCATCTCAGACAGTAGTTTTGCCTGCTAGGTTTATATACATTTTCTTTTTTTAATATGTTATAAAGGAACTTGTATTGTGGACACACCACCATATGCTAAACAGATTTTAAAAATATTTGTAACCATTGATATGGTGATATAGTTTATTATAGCATATAGCATGATAGGGGTCTCCAGTGTCAGTGCTAACACTCAGGTAAATCTGTAACTTTAGGTTTTCTGACCATATGGTGGTGTTTTTTTTTTTTTTGTTTTTTGTTTTTTTTGGTCTTATTATCCTTAAGAAATGGAAAAAAAAAGGGAGGCTGGTGAGTGAATGGTTGTTTATAGCTGTGATAATGTAAGTGATAACAGGAATGAACATGTTTCACACATGTTCCACAACATTAAATGTAACTATACATGGATAAAAAGTATAATGTGTCATCCTTTAATTAGTAAAAATCGGTACATTGTTTTGGAATAAGATGAATAAAACATTTCAGTGTATGCTGTTATTAGAAAATGATACCACCCCATTGTTGATTATTTTCTTCTAACCACACAGCCACCCTGTCATTTTTTTTATTCCTTATGTTTATATATAAGGAACTGTTTTTATTTTAAGCAGAAATCCAACTGAAATGAAATTATATTGTAAATGTGCTTTCCCTCAGTGATTTTCAGAGCTTTTCTGGCGCCCGTCTTACAGAAAGTGACCTGTTTTGTGCGGCGCAGTTTTCTAATTTGTTCTGGGCGGCTGATGATTGATGATAAGGCTTTCCACTCTCAAAGTAATTACATACCTCAGGTGAGAACTAGTGGCTACCGAAATACTGATATACCGCACTACAACTCAATCTTATTAGTACTTATACAAAACGTTTAAGTGGTATTGCCCATACACAGATGCTTAGCAATACTGGATGCAGTTTTGTCTATATTAAATATGAAAAGTATTTCTTAATCTGATTGTAAATGTTTTCACGCACTCTAAAAACTGTAATGTATGGTATACATTCTTGATAAGTAAAAAATAAAGCAGAGACTTCATCATAGCTGCTTGGACATGCAGACCTTCAAAAAGCAACATCATATTTAATGTGACAGATCATCCTACTGTATAAAATACTGTAAATGTTCAGTTATGTGGAACATCAACCCCACGCTGTGTTAAAGAAAAGCGTCACAACACTTTCTGTCTGAAATCTTCAAGCTTGCTTGGTTATGTAGGTCAGCCATGATAGAACGTGTCTTCTCTTAATGTGGGTCACAGGCAGTGCTGAATGAAGTGGTAATGTCTGGAGATTTTAGTCACCTTGAGAGATACAGATTGATACAGACTCACTGTAAAAGCAAGAAAAAGTCAAGTCATAAAGAAATGTCTCTCGCAAAACAAGTGTGTATGGTATGGACACTACAACTGGGACATAAATTTAAGAATACTTCGTAGTTCAAGGTCAAGTTTAAGCGCAAGGACTGAAAATTAGTGCCAACAATGAAACTGGACATATCATAATGAAAAGGTCTTTCAGATATGAGAAACCTACTTATCTGCCTCAGAAAAGTCAGTTTTTATTGATCTGCCAACCCGGAAGGTCACAATTGGAGACAGAGTGCTGCTGAGGATAGCACCATGATTACGCCTCCTAATCATCAAACAAAGAGATGGATTTCGAGGCTAGCTCATAACGCTGTCTGCCTGCATGTGTGAGTTTGGATCGATGGCCCAGCGAGCAGCACTTGCTCATATTATCGGTTCATAAATGGATTTTCAAGTTGTCACTCACCTGAGAAATGAGCATTGAGTTCCTAGTGCAAGGTTCTTTCAGTTTTTTTTTTTTTGCTCTCCATTTTCCTTTACTTTTGCTTTATTTATACTTTCTCACTTTTTTTTTTTTACTGTCTGGCTGGTAGTCTTTTTTTCTTTCCGTATTACTTGAACATTTTCTTCACTGTGTAAATATGGAGCAGTGAAAAATGAAATATTATGTCTGTAAGAAATAAGTACAGAACGAAATAAGAGAGCGCTGAGATATTGTTGGTTTGCTGAGCCTTGGCTTATGGGTTGCAACAGTCCACTGGCTCCAAATAAGCCTTTTCAGAGCGGGTGCCAATTCTTTCTTGGCTCTTTATTTTATTTGGCTCAATGTGCTGTAGAAAAGGCACTCATTTAAACCTTGGCTGGTGTCCAGTGGCCAGATCGAAGAAAATGAATATCTTGGGTGATGATAATCATGCATAAGCACACACACACAGAACTACCCACAAATACAGAAGCTCTCAGGCTCTTAAATGACAATGATCGGTTGCTGGCTTGAAGTGAGAAATAGTGAGATGCAGTAGGAAATCAACAACAAATGTTATAAATTCCACTATAATGCAATTATAAACTGACTGAGTTCAATGTCAGAATTCCACAACAAATCAAACCTTTCTTGTTTTAATAACAGGTAATCTAATTTACAAAAATGACAAGCCACAGAGACTGAATACCGTGTAAAAAATATTACACTATTTTCATACATGACATATAATTCCCTGGAGGTTACAGAACATTTTCCGTCTGCGCAGTAACTGAAAGTGAGTGAAGGCTGTTTCTCAGCATGGAAGGCTGATTTTCATGCCAGCCAAGCCCCATTTATAGAGCTTTAATGATGCTGGAGGCTCAGATGGCATCGATAAGCGGGTTGGTGTGTGTGCGCACGTGTGATAAGAGGGTGGGTGTGTGGAGAAAGAGCTGCGTTCACACTGCTCCGAGAGGTCTAACAGCTCGCTGACATCACTGTGCTTTACAAGAGCAGTGTTAAAGCTAAATAGATTGGGGGTTGAGTGACTTTGTGAAGGAAATGGAAAGTAAAACTTAGGACTAGGAAGTTAAGAAGACTAAATAATAGGTTTGCTAACAGGAAGGTAGTCGAGTTGAAACCAGATGGCTTGACGTCTGGATCTTCTGGCATTTCAGCATCAGCACTTCAGTAATTTGACTGACGCCAAGACTCTGCTTTATCTTTCTGTCTGTTCATCCAACAAACTAATTCTGACAAACTGGATACTAAAGACATGTTGCAGTCTATGGTTTGTCATTTGCAGTGAAACTAACTGAACATAATCGAAACAAGCAGCATATCAACTTTAGACTTAATGGTGAGAATGGTGGAACAGATACAATTGACACTAACTATGACCCTGGAACTGAGGCTAACCTTTCCTGACCTGAGACCCATGTGCACCTTAAATTCATCCCATATGGTATAATTAGGAAGGAACATTTGTTACTTGCAGTCTGGTTTTACCTAAAAAGCCCTGGTGACCTTACGTTTATTAGCCTGACCCCCTGAAGCAGCCGGAATAGCAGTCCTCAGATGTTCTGTTTACAACACAACCTATCCCCCTATTTTCAGAAAACTCATAACAGAACAGCCTTCATTATGCCTGTTCCCATACCTCTTGCTTTCATTTACAACCCAAAGCAGTGAGCATAAAAAACTAGAGTTCTCTCTAATTTGGTTGACAAGGACTCTTGTAGTTCGGGTCTGTACTCGTTGTCCTGGAGAGCAATGAATACCACAAGGGAAGGAAACCTTCCAGATGGGACGACTGTGAGAGGATCAGGTTTCTCTGCCAGGTGAAGTCAAATTTCTGTTGAATTTTGCATGCAGTTCTTTTCTAGCAGGAGTACATATGTATGGGTCAATACACAATTAAACACCAAGAGTCATATTCATAGCTGAGTTAAGTATACATAGTGCGGAGTTAATACTGAAACTGAAAAAAGCAAAATATTTTAATGTGCTCGTCAAGTGCTATTTTATAAGCAGCAGATAATGAAGGTGAAAGCCATTTTGTTAAACTAACCCAAACTTGCTGGGATTGATATGGTAATTACTAGGACTAGCACGAAGATACTAAGTTTATATTAGATGTTTATTTCAGTGCTTGCCCTCTTCACATTTCTATATCATCATATTCATCTTTTTTATTCATTATTAAATGATCAAATCAAACTTCTTTACTAATCATCTATTCATTCAACAGCAAAGAAGAAAAAGCCTTTGCTTCTTTAGTCTGCGGAAATCTAGACGCTATTGAAAAACCCTGTCTCCGGCACTTGGACGCGTGCACCACACACAAATGAATTCCATAATCGTAATAAATCTGAAATTTAACTTGTGTAACTAATTTCTGAATACACGTAACTTTCCCTGCATAAACATTGACATAATTTTTGGATTCCAGATGTGAAGTCTGAATATGGCTCCAAGTGATTGCTAGATATACAAATTTCATAACAGCATTACACATAAAGTAACTCTCTCTCCAATGGATTCCTCTCCAGCTCTTCAATCTTGCCAGTATGAAGATTTAAGGAAGACGGATTACTTCCTGTATGCGTGAGAAGTGAGGAATTTGCTGTTCAGCACTTACAGATAATGGAGCGTTCACTCTCAGTCTGAGAACTGTGGACAAACGCTTCACTAGTCTGACTCCACAGCTGCGTCTGTTCATTTCAGAGCTGGAGGACTTTCTCTGTCCTTGGTCCTGGTTCTGCTCCTTTGAGCTGCACAGCAGTAAAAGGCAATGACTCCGGCATGCATACAATTCCGACTATGGAACAACGCGTACACTTATCAGAAACTTACACCATGGCAAAAATGTCAAGATGACAAGTCAAAGGAGACTTCCTGGAGGTCTTTAAACTCAAAAAAGGAAAAGGTAATGAGAAACACATGCTGCTTCAAATCACCATATTGCAGTATGACAATTGTGGGGTTGTTCAAGGACATTGTAAAAAAATATCAATTTTTGCCAGCTGATATGCATCTGTGAAAACCCGAATGTCCAGAATTAACTTTACTGCCGCCATCCTGACAGGAAAACACCCGTTTTCCAGCAGCTGGAATGTTGGCTGTGGGGTGTGGACATCTGTTTTGCCTTCTGTAGTAAAGGCACAGAGTTTGAAACACATCAGGGCAGAGAACTTACTTTAACGTCCACTTAGGTCAATGAACTCTGAACGACAGGTCTAACTGTACTCTGTGACTGATCTTTATAACATTTTCAGACTAAACTGTCTGCTGCTTTTGTCTTGGTCATGTAATGGTGCACATTCCTATTAGAGGGATCACTGGCGCTGAGTCAGACATGTGTGCTCATCTTTTGGATCTCAGCAGAACAGACACTGGCAGTATAAAGAGCTCTGAGTCGGCGGCTTTTTCGCTAGACCTCTTGCATTAGCATCAGACAGACATTAAAACCATCTGGAGTTTTACTCATCAGAGTGTTTCAGGAAATCTTTGTTCATGGATTCTCATGAATCATTTAGAGTGCCTTTGTGGCTAATTTTGGAAGAAAAAAGTGATTATTTATAGACTTTATAGACTGTCCGACATGAAATGTGATGATCATGATCTAAGCAGTGATTTGTACAACAAGGCCTGAATACTATCATGTGAAGTTAAGGCTCAACAGTTTTCGATTAGCAGAACATTCGCTGAATATTAAGAACTTTTGGTTCATTCTTTGAAGTTCTTCCAACATTTAACACAATGATAATATGAAACTCTGTTTGAGCAACTTTCTAATAACATTGTTAAGCAAACCATCATTACACCAGATGGTTATAGAACACTTCAGGAACCTTATTCTTTGAAGTATTACATCCTGTCCTTCTTAGAACCTGTTATATCCTTACAAACTTCTAATAAAATAATGATACCATTGCAGATGTCTTTGGAATCTGATAGAACCTTATCATGTTTTTCAAAAACTATCTAGAATCTAATAAACCTCTGCTGCATCACTCTGGGAGAACCCTTGAAGGTTCTATGTAGAACCCTATATCACAAGGATCCTACACCTTTGGGATGCTAGATAGAACCTTATTGGATAGTTTCAGAAAAAGCAAATGTCTAGCATCCAATAGGGTCCCCTAGTGCTTCCTTCTGGAAGAACTCTTGGAAGTTTTGGGTGCTAGATAGAACCTTAACATTTGGAATATGATATTTTCAGAAAAAGCAAATGATAAGGTTCTGTCTAGCATCCAAAGGGGTTCTCTTGGGTCCCTCTGGAAAAACCCTTCATGGTTCTATATAGAACCCTACACCAGATGACCCATTTGGATGCTAGAACCTTATAATTTCTTATTTGATATTTTCAGAAAAAACAACAACAAATGATAGGGTTCTATCTAGCATCCAACACACCTCTGGTGGGTCCCTCTGGAAAAAACCCTTGAAGAACAGCAGAGGGTTTTTCTTCCAGAATAGGCTACAGGTAGAACCCTGTTAGAAAGTTTGAACTGTTAGTACCATGTGTTCTTTCCAAAGAACCCTTGAGTAACCCTCAAGCCTTATCACTGTACCTTGAGATACTCATTTAAGTTACAGGTTCTTCAAGGGTTTTTTGGTTGGTTAACAGTTCTATCTTTTTAAAGACAAACTAAAACTGGGTTATATATGGAACTGTTTTCCTCAGAAGTGTATCCTTGTGTGTAAATTTATAAGCTTCCTTGTGAAACTGTTGGAATAAAAATGTATTACACATGGAGATTTTTTGTTCCCTAATGTACAATGATCCAATTATCTATGATCCTCTACAGGTATGTTCCTCTAACTAAAGATGGAAAAGACACACTGTTGCAGGTTCTGCCTCAATGACATTTTTTTTTATCACCCCAGTTTATTTTCTTTTTTCTTCTTTTTTTTTTTAAATCATGAGCAAAGACCACTCTGGCACAAACATCTGCTCTAAATGTATCAGAGTGGCTAATGCTCTGATGCTAGCAGCTGTCGAAACAAAGCCTGCTTTCCCATTCGTCTGTACCCAGTGTCAGTGAATGCCCTGTACATAGCACCAATAAAACATTCACAGTGTGTGCCTGGGAATTGCCCCTGGCTGGCTGGCAGTCATAATCTAAACTCTAATCATTAGATCTGAGAAGTTTAGTGGCAATAATGACAAAAGAGCAAAACTGGTGGACATGTGCTATTCATTCATCTATACATAACAAAGAAAGACTAAATTATAAGCTGATATAGGTCAAAGATGCCTTCTGAGATGTTTCCAAAAGTCCAAAACATATTAACATGGTTAAGTATTATAAGACATCATTATATCATTACATGCTTACTTCTTACAAAGGTATCCAGGAAAAATTATGTAGGTTCTAAAGTAATCTTCATTCACAATTTTTACCACAAATTTGAACTCTGTGGCATATTCTTAATATATTTTTACTCTCTTTCTAACCTTCATCTTTTACCCATATACAGAACTGACATTTAAAAAGATTCAATTCAATTGAATTTTGAATACAAATATATAGAATGTGTGAATGTCTATAGAACTGTGTGAGCAGCTCTACATACGAATAGCAAGTTATCTGATGACATTCTGTCTCTTTAAAATGAACCCGGAGATCCTGGGGGTCTCTGTCAGAACCCCCACCCCTTCTCTCTCTCTCTCTCTCTCTCTCTCACACACACACACACACACTCTCTCTCTCTCTCTTTCTCTCTTTCTTTCATAGAGTCACACACAGTGGAATGAACACTCTCTCTCAGATGAATCTCTCCAATAATGATGCCCTAAGCAGGCAGGGCATTCGTACTGTCTCATTGCCGTGAAAGGATGTGAGAGGAGAAGTGGAATCTGACGCCCGCTGTTTACCGGGAGCTGAAAAGAGACTAAATAACAGTGCTAACACTAACCAGCTGACACTTTCCTGGCATGGATAAGCAGCAGAGAATCCAGATGCAGATATCCTGGCAGGTAATATACACTGGCTAACCCAAAGTGGACACAGTGCATGCATTCACTCTTATAACTAACTAAATAAATAAATAAATAAAAATCTTCCCTTGTGAACCTTAAAAAAACAGTCTATATCTTCTATCACTCTCAAGTATATCAAATATATCACTCAATCATCAATCAATGCAATGTAAAAATATAAAGTATGTGATATGTATACATCCTTTAAGTTTTTTGCAATGGATCTAAGTAATCACAATACCATTTAGAACAAGATGTCAAGACATCAAGCAACGGCAAAGTGGAAAAAATTATCATTTTTGTTCACAGTCACTCAACACAACTCTTACAGGTTGACATAAATGTCAGTAGCTCTGCACTTACCTTAGTGTCTGAAATGATGCGCTCTTCTTTATCTACTATGTGGCACTCAGTGAAATATTAAAAAAAAAAAAAACTTCAAATCTCTGCAAAGCTTCTTTTTGTGACTTTTTTCTGTGTGCTGTCTTGTTTTCCCTAGAGAGATGCAAGTTGTGTCATTTCTCTCTCTCTCTTTTTTTTCCCTCTCAGCAGTAGTGATCCACGGAGGCAGGGAGCCTGCTGGCGCTGCAGCCGGAGAGAGGGAGCCAGTGAAAGAGAGAGAGGGAGGGAGAAGTCCCTTTCTCTTAAACAGTAGACACTTTGCGGTCAGACCCCACTCCCACCTACCATTCTTATATCACCCCCTCCTCTTTCTCCTCTCCCTCCTTCTTTCTCCCTCTCTCTCTCTCTCTCTCTTGCTTTCTCTCTCACTCTGGAAGCTGGAGAACTGAAACGGGATGCCTCTAGGCTGAGCCGCATGAGAGAGAGTCCGAGTGTGTGAGAAAAAAACGAGTGTGGGGGGTGAGAGAAAAAGATTTTTGGGAGAAGGAGAGCTAGTGGGTGACAGAAAGTGCGTGAGAGAAAAAGTATAATGAGAGAGAGAGGCTATGTGAGAAAAGAGAGAGAGAGAGGGCATGTGTGTCTGTGTGTGTGTGTGTGTGTGTGTGTGTGTGTGAGAGAGAGAGAGAGAGAGAGAGAGAGAGCATTAAGCTACAAAGTGGAACAGCAAATGGTGGGAGGAAGAAACCCAAGGCTGCATTAACATACATTTCAGAATTAGAATAAACGAGGGGTGAAAAGAAGAACGAGCTTGTCTATGTGTCTATGTGTTCGATGACGGTGATGACACCGCCAATGACAGGATTTGCATGCCGATCAGCATAATCCCACTTCCAACAGCTCAAAGAGAAACAAAAAAAACAAAAAAAACAAGTCATTTTAGTCAAGGTAGATGTTCCAGAAAGCTGAACTGTTTCTACCTCAGAAGGGCTGGACTGCAGCTCTCTGGTGCGATTCTGTAAACACACAGCACTTAATCAGAGTTCTGAAACCCCTCCAGCATCACACACACACACACACACACACTGCAGGTAGAACGGAACCCCAAACCATGCTGGCTTCAATTACCATCCCACGCGGTGCCCCTCCATTTCTAGTAAACAGGATCCCCGGTTGAAATAAACTCACTAACAAAGACGCCCCACACTCTCAGTTCTAAGCTGCCAAGCAGAAATGCCCTTCAAAGATTTCCAATGAGCCTAATCAGCTCTGGCGATGATGACACTCTTTGGGTGGGGGAAATCTGACCCCGGAGCCTTTCAGTGCCTGGAATGGGGGTTGTGGAGACCAGAAGGGTTTTCCCCATGGGAAGAATTGGAAATGTGCTCTCTGATGAAGGAAATCAAGCTTGATCAGAACGGGCTTGATGGGTCACATGTTGCTGATGATGCGCACCATCCATGTGGGATTTTAATCTGGGATTCATTTTGGAGAAGATGAGAAACCAGGACGCTGATGGAATTCACACCACTCTTCTACCAAGTGGTGCAAAGCCTCTGCACATTCAAGCTCAATTCATATCAATGCCAAACAAAGAAAATTAGAACAATATTGTCTCTCAACAGGGGAAGTACTTCTAGTTCTTCATCCTCTCATCCTCTCTTACAGTTTTCAACCCACATATATCACACTCTCATAATAAGCCATGTCTCCTGCTAATGGCCAAACTCACACCAAAAGTAGAAGTTGACAGTATTCCCAACGTCATTTCACACCACAGTAGACCACCTGCAAGAATGACTGGTTGTTATTCTGTGTGTGTGAGTGTATGTCTTCAGGGGGAGGTAGACAAGTTCCCTGCCCTCATAAGAACACACAGCAGCTCTTTCCATCTGTTCCGCCTCTCACCTTTCTCTCACACGTTCTCTCTGCCCTCGTCCTTCATGAGGAACCGTGTTCAGAGAAACACGTGCCTCAGTTCGTCAAGCTTTCCCAATGATTAAGGCATTCAGAGAAAGATGTATCCTGCAGTCCTGATTTCCCAAATGACAACGTTGCTCACCTCCTCCCCCGTTTTCCAATTTCTATAGCAGGTGCTCGCTTGCATGATCCAGGTTTATTCACAGCAGCACTGACAGATAATGTGGGTTTTACAACGAGACTAGGTGTGAGCTTTGCTTCTCAACTGCTGAGACCTGATTTCAACAGTATTCCTAATGGCTTTTAAAGCAAAATTCTTGATCCCAACGCAACAGGCCATTATGCAACCATATATTTGTGATGCACTTTTTGCAAAACAATTACTATGTTCATTTTCTTCTACATGGTATTGGCCATAACAAAGATCCATCCACAGGTATGTGTCTTAAGGGATAAAAAAGGTTGTTGAGTTCAGGCAGTACTTTTTCCTTCCTGTAATTGGTGGCAGTCCACTGAAAGAAAAGCACAAGGGCTCGACGGGTAGCAAGACACTTTCTGTCAGCGCTAGTGGGATCTAATTATAGGAGGAAGTGGCTCCTGCCTAAGGCATAGTTGAGTGTCAGGAGCCGCAAGACTGCAATAAGAGAGCAGAGGACTGGAGGGACGTGGCCTCATCTTGCAGGCACCCCGGTGACCTGCACAGACCTGTTTACCTCATTAAAAATGAATTCCCAGGTAATATTGGCATTTCTCCATCCTCCCTTTTTCCCTTTTCAGCCTTGTGGTCATCCATTATGCAGCAGGGAGCGAGAGTCGGGTGAGTTAACGCAAGAAAGGTCATTTGGCCAGTTTGACTACAGAAACCATCACTTCCTGCCACATTTATTACCCCAGCGTTGGCTCAAGTGCTCAGATATTAACACTAATGGTCTGTTTAAAGTGTCAAGTCTGCAGACAAAGTAAAAATTGACTCTCCGCAAACGAGGGCCATGCCTTCAGTGAGTTAAAGAAAGGAAAAGTGATCTATCGGGGATTTGTCATTCATAAAACAAAGACAAGGATGAAAAAAATGGAAAAATCAGGAGCCACATACAGAAGTAAAGAGCTATTTCCTGGCTATATCTCCTGCTTATTAGTCCTGTAGAGGCTAAGCAATAAATTGTCATTAGGTTTAGACTAATGAAAAACAACCTTTATTGGCTCTACATGGAAATATATGCTGAAGAAAAAAAAAACACAGAAGAAAAATGTATAGTATATGGGAAGGATTAGCTGCAGACCCAGGCTTAATTGCTAAGGCAGGGTAAAACAGACTGAATGATGTCCTGGACCACACACAGGTCAGCAACCTCTGTGTATGTGTGTATAAAAAGCCTGTAAATTTCTGCCAACTGTGACAGGAGATTAGAACTTTACTGTGACCCCTGTGACCTTTCGAGCCTAGCGTTCCTCAGGCTTGGGGAGCTTTATCTGCTTCCATGGTGCTTCCAGCTTTTCATTAAAGCACAGTTTCTATTAAAGTACCATGAAGTGGTGAAATCGGTGCATGGAGACCCATAAATATCACAGATTAATGACTACGGTGTGGATTTGCACCACTGAGAACATGAAGCTTCACTGTACATAACACGCGCCATCATTTTTCCTGCCTTATGAAGGCTCTTTTATTCTTTTCCATTTCATCATAGGGGGTGGAATGAGGTCTAGGACTGCTGAGAACATCTCTAACAATGGATCATGGTGATTTAAGGAAGTCATGAGTACAGTCCTGTGGGTAAAGTGCACATCTTTCTTTCTAATCATGCTCTGTATATTTTTGCAAAAGTGAAGATTTAATGTTTTTCCCCTCACTGAGATAGAGATGCAATACTTTAAAACAAACAGGGCTGAGCTGAACACACAAAGACAAATAAATTATTTCCTCTCGAATGGCTTGCAACAATGGCAGCTCAGTGAATGAGACCTGTGAGCAAAAACTGGAAGTGCTGAAAGAGAACTGTATTGTGAGGAATGAGAAAGAACTTAGTAGTAGTTACTCCTGATAAAGGTTTTTCACTGTTCCTTCAAGCAGTCCTGAGACATCACTGACCCTTGTCCAAAGTAGAGCCCTTTTATAGCAATCCTATCAATAGATCAGACAGGTTTAAGAGTAATAATTCATCCATGTGACAGCTGTGTTTAACAACAGTGGGATCTGTTTACTGAAAGATGATCGAACAAGATGCCTTCAATTGAAGGTGAGAGGAATTTGAGATGCAATATTATCACCTGCTCAAGAAACTGGCCCTAGGGACTGGAAAGCGCCACTTAATCTGATGAGGGCTGTGAAATGTGGGCAGAGAGAGGAAGGAATGCAGGGAAAGGCTGACCTGAGGGACCTGAGACCTGACCTTGGGTCCCAGGGACTTCAACAAATCAGTCAACTGTGGTGCTGCCACATAGCTTTGGTGAAAGTGGACACTATGGACCAATAAGACACCATTGTGTCATGGAAAGCATAACTCAAAAGACAGTGACTAAGAACTTTTGCCTTGATTTTATATAAAATTTTGATGATCTGTTTGGAAGGACCTTCCAGCTTGTCCAATATTTCTGTCTCATACATCCCTCTGTCTTTCTCCTTCCACACTCTTATCTGATTTCACCACGCTATGGCTAGAAACCAACCAGATAACCTGAAACTTCACTATTCTACTCTAAGGCAAGTTGACTGGCACCTTTTGTGACTTCCAAGTCAAGGACATGAGTCTTGCCTTTCTCTCCTTAATCCATAAAATAAACAGTGTGATACATCACGATATGTTGGCATGCTGTGGCATTTTCATCACAGCTACGCAGTCATTCTTTTCAGGTTATCCACCGCATCCACACTGGGACAGATAGATTTGTTTGTAGAAGCCCTCCGAGAATACAGCCCTGTCTCTGGCAGAATTGAGAAAGATGCCGTATCTCTTTGCAAGTGCGGTGGAAAGACAGGCAGGCTGGTTGATTTATTAATGCCATGCAGGTAAAGCCTCGGAGCTGAGTGTCAGGGTGTATTTCTGGTGAGATTAAGATGTCCCGGAGGTTTACAAGCCGCAAGCTTGTTTTCAGCTCGACAGCCACCACCGACAACACACTGTAAAAAGCTACACAGAGAAGCTTTACAATGTAAGCGATCCTCTTGCCAATGAGGCAAAGTACACAGCAATTCACTCTGATTACAGAGACTACCTCTGTACACTGAACTGACAGTGTATCGCACCTGCTATTTAAAAAAAAAAACACAAGTCTTAAAAGATTTAAAGAACAAGCTGAGGTTGCTGAGTTCTCAGCAGGCTTGAAGATTTCCTGGATGGTCTCATTGAGGAAGCGGCTTTTGTGCATCTGTTTTCCCCACCCTGTCTGTGGCGAGAGTCATGCCCTCCGTGCCCTTTGTCTACTCACTGCGATGCATCTCTCTGTGAATGAATGGGACAGCCAGGCACGGAACAAAGAGCAGATCAGGGCTCTTTACTGGGACAGAGCAGCTTATCCAAGGATATAGCCCCCATTGCTGTGGAGCACTTGGTAGCAGTTTCCTTTTAATGCTGACCTATAGTCGACTCCCTTCACTCAAACCTGTGTGTTCACTAGTATACGATGGAATAGACTTTAGATCAGGGTTAATATTCCACTTCAATAAACTTGAATTTATAAGAAAATATACAACCATGAAGTTTTCCGACACTGACATTTTTTTTAGGAAATTTTTTAGGACGGAGGGCTTTGTGGTTTCTGGGTAAAAAGCTGCATTTTGTGCCTTATTAACTTCACAACTGAGAAAAAACATAGCTGGTGAGGGAACAAATGTGTATAGCTGTAATACTGTAAGTGATAACGGGAACGTACTTGTCTTACGGATGTTCCACAACAATAAACACAACTATAAGCAAATAAAAACTATGACTATGTCATTCATTAATAAATAAAAATTGTAGTTGTCTAATTGTTATGATATGAAAGGAATCAAACACTTTGTGACCTGTAATCAACTCCATCTTATTTTTGATTATTTTAATCTAACAGCACTTTCCATCATGATTTATTTCTTATTTGATGCTAGACAAATGTTGATTGTGTTTCAATGTGTAGACCTAAATCTCTGATTTAACTAACTATATTGGTAGTTAGTGGTGTCACTCATGCTTTAAATCGAGTAACCTGTAATTAATTCAACTATTTAATGGAGTAGGTGGAATATCGCTGATCATTTTTGGTAATGTACACAAACAATGACCAAATGACTCAAGTAGGTTACTTTCCAATGAGACCAAACTATCTTGGAGCTTTTTCTGAGTCTCTATTGTTTGTATTTTGAAGAGTAAAACAGGCTTTTCATGAACCGATGGATATTTCTTCTAATCATGCGATAAGAAAATTGGTCCTTGGGGTAGGGATTCTTCTGCAGCCTAGTAAAATATATATATATATATATATATATATATATATATATATATATTCAGGTCCACACACTCCTCCTACCTGTGTTTCACATAGCAGTCTTCCAAGAAGCCAGATAAAGCTAAATCTCCAGAGAGATGTGTGTGAGATGGATGCTGATGGGTCTATCTGCTGCTTTTATTCAAACAATATTAAGACTTGAAGAAGTTGTGTGCTTTTTTTAAAGCAAATATAGATGGATATGTGGCTAGAGATTGATAGTATTCTTAGTCCTAGCATGAAGACAGAGGATTTTTCCATGGAGACTGCGGATAGGAGCAACTGACAAATGCTATAAATGTAAATGCAAGTATGTATTTAAAGAGAATTGTGATATACCACATAGTGAACAAAAGAGTTTCATTTGTATTTCATTTCAAAATTTGTATATTCAAGCATTTATAATGTCAAGACTAAAAATTAACCACATAAATGCATTTACGATAACCTCTTTTGCCATCTGGAATGACCTCAATTCCCTGAAATGTCATTTTTCAATATAATGGCTTGTCATTCAGAGTGTCTTCATCTTTCCTCCATTTTTTCTCATCCCTCCTCTGAAATTTCAAATGAAAATTCCTTGCTTGGTAAAGCCATGTTGGTATGCTCTCTCTCTCTCTCTCTCTCTCTCTCTCTCTCTCCATCTATTTCTTTTTCCCACCATCCTGACCTCCCATCCTCTCTCGTTCTGCTGCTTATCACCACTTCCTTTCATCTGCACATCACCATCCCTGTGTCAGTAATCCTGCAGGGTGTTAAATAGAGGACAAGTCACGCCTCAGCACCACGAACCAGGACTGGCAGCTCTCTTTTTCTCTCTCTCTGCTGCGCACACACATACACACACACACACACACACACACACACACACACACGGACAGAGTGTGTGTATTCACACATAAATGCACACATATTAGAGCATGCTTGCATACACAGCACACATGCAAATATAGCTTATCTCTGAAGACCTGCAACTTGGCAGTGTTTGGTTAGGTAGCAGTTGGTGTTCTGTGAATAATTCTTGACTCTTCTCCAATTTTTTAAATTAATTTGAGCAGGTTTATCATATTCAAACATTTATGCAGTACTATCTCTGCCATATAATTATGGGCAATTTTAAAACCTTATGTAACTCTGTAATGAATGTGGCACTTTTTATGGAAAATGACACTGCAGGATATACACTACATAAAAAAATCAAAGGAATAATGTATTATTATTATTATTATTATTATTATTATTATTATTATTATTATTATTATTATTATTATTAAAAGATTATCCAACATTTATAATTTACTACACACACAGCCTCAGATCTCTCTCACATTATATACTGGAAAGACTGGTATACATTTCTGCAGTGTTAGCTGTTTAATGACATGAAATTCATCAGAGGTGTACTCATCCATGGAAATGGATGGAAACATGAAGATAAATGAGAATTTCAAAGCACAGACTACACAGTATAAATGATCACCATCACATTCCATTTAAGCCTTAATGATCTCCTTCCTTTCAGCAATAAATGGAAGTCGGCATTAGCTTTAGGTTACTTCATAAAAACTGCAAATACAAACTACATCAGGTTGGAGTTAATTTCCACAAATGCATATTATCTGATAATGTATCCTATACAGAATATATACAGTAAGAACTACTGGAGAAAAAAACAATAATGTCATCTTCACCTTCACAATACTGTAGCATGACAAGGTCAGCTCATCAAAATGATTGAATACGCTATTTTACTGCAATCAGGTGTGAAGTAAAGCTAAGGTCGTGGAGTTTAAACCTCTGAAATTTGACTAAAGAGTATTTCCATTTGCAAATTCATTCTTTCTGATCAGATCCAAATGTCTACATTAGAGAGTAAATGAAGGTCCATGATGGACGCTGAGTTTATCATAACTATGTTCCACGCCATTTACACAATAGATCCGTTTGCTTCCAGACAGCTTGTCTTGCGCAGCCTCTACTATGTGATCTCACCAGATCAGATTTACACACGGAGCCAGAAACTCAATAAATTTAACCTACCAGCAGCCAAGGTCAGTGTCTGAGTCTGTGGTACTTCAGAAAAGAGCTCATTCTGTACACTGACACTCTTTAGGTTAGTGACCCTGCTGCTTCTTCACAATAAATACACTATAAGACCAAACGTATTTGGACACCTGACCATCACACCCACATGTGGTTCTTCCCCAAACTGTTGCCACAGTGTTGGAAGCACTCAACTGTATACAATGTCTTTGTATACTGTAGCATTATAATTTGCCTTCACTGGAACTAAGAGGCCCAAACATGTTCCAGCATGACAGTGCCCCTGTGCTCAAAGTGAGGTGCATGAACACATCGTTTGCCAAGCTTGGTGTAGAAGAACTTGAGTGGGATGAACTGGAAGGCTGGCTGCTTTCCTGGCCTCCTTGAAAACTTGAAAATTGCTGTACACCATTCAGTCTAACAGAGCTAAAGCAATTTTCCCAAGAAAAACGGGCAAAATTTCAGGATTGAGATGTTCAAAGCTACTAGAGATATAGTGTATCCCAGTTGTAACTGCAGTCAAAGGTCTTTCTACCAACCACTGCCCTGTTCTGCATAATAGGAACAAATGTCTGTTTTTTTGTTTGTTTGTTTGTTTTTAAATAACTCTTTGTGACACCTTCAAATGTTAGTCATATTGTTTAAAGCAAATGGTAAAAAGTCAATTCCAGGTTGTAACACTATAAAATGTGGATAAGTTCAAGGGAGTGAATATCTACGAAAGGCACTGTAATATTAATAATAATTATAATACTAATGACAATAATTAAATATTGTTAAATAGCCTTTCAATATTAAATATCACATAAATTAAATAGATACTTTTAAGGGGTAAAGATCATAACTATAAAGCACACTTAGAGTTTAATGTAAAAGTTGAAAACTATGCTAACAGTTTCACGTTAGCAGAATGTAAGTCAATGTTTTCCTGATTTTGTCTTGTTTCCATTGTCACTATGCCTTTACATTGTCATTATAAAAGTCTTAGCTAGCTGATATTGCATCTATATTTCCTTGTTGCCTAGCAACTACTTTACAGTGGTCATATCATGCATGTTAGTGTGTTCAAACAGTGCTGTGTGTTCCCTCTCTTGTGGTATTCTCCACTTCGGAAGTGGAAATGTTCTGATAGATCAGAGTTCAAGCTGTGACACAATGTTGATGTTTCGCTAAATGGAAATTTGGTTTGTGGTTGATGTGAAGCGTAATTACAGTGTAGTTTTAGTCGTATGAAATCTTGCCCACATATCTGAGGAAACTGTTAATATACCCAACAGTGTTGTTTTCTTTCCACTCTCACTATAGCTTGACATTGTCTAAATAAAAGACTATTCTAACCATATGTATTTTCCAGTTGCCTAGCAACAGCATTTTCACAACTTTGCAAGTGAGGTCGAGTGTTGTTTCTCAGTATGGCGGCCCATGAACGTTCGGATTGCAGTCAATGCTAGTTGTCAGTTTTACATATTTTTTAAAAATAATTTACCAACACTTGTTAGGAAAATGGAGGATATTTCGGACATTTTTTACTCCTTTCCATTCTCTCGAGTGTTGTGACACAATGATGTTTTACTCAGCATGGCAGGCCATAAATGTTCGGGTTTGCAGTCAATGCTAGGTATAATTACATTTTTTTTTTTAGTTCTTTTTTAGTTTTTTTAGATCATTTTCATAATATATTAGCAACATATCTGAGAAAATGACCATTTGGCCAACATTTGGACTCATGTGCAATGCCTTGAGTGTTGTGACACAATGTTGTTTCTAAATGTAGCAGCCCATGAAAGTTCAGTTTGCATTCGATGCTAGGTGTAATTACAGTGTATTTTCTGAATAATTTACCAACACATCTGAGGAAAATTGACATTTCTAATGTTTATTTCATTTCCACTGTCACTCTGCCTGTATATCTTTCATATAAAAGCTAGACTTAACAGCTACATGATATCTAGCTAAATCATAGCCTCAGTTATTATGCTCTGCATCTCTATTTCCCATTTGTCTAGATACAGCATTGTCATCATTTGCATGTACTGAGGTTATGTATTGTAATGTAATGTTTCTCAATATGACAGCCCATAAAATAGGTTTGCAGTCGGGCTAGGTGTAATTACAGCATATTTTTGGTGGTACAGAGTATTTTCTTAATAATTCACCAACATATTTGAGGAAAAATGATGATATTTCAGATGTTTTTGTCTCTTTTATCTGTCATGCTGCCTTTACATTGTTCATATAACAGCGACATGATAGCTAGCTAAATCATAGCCTCAGCGATTAGCTAGTTTATGCTCTGCTTGTTTATTTGCCAGCTGTCTAGAAACAGCATGAAGTTTCATTTGAAAGATCAGTGGCGTCAGTTTTTATTATATCACGTTTTCAAAACATTGTAGGTTATTTTTGTAACCTTTTTCATAAAATGTCAAGTACATTACGGAAAGCTTCAATAACATTCACTGTTATCTGAGCGCAGGCAGCATTTCCAACCAGTCTTCCTTCCCCTACAGGTTTAGGGTCAAAGAACAGGCGGTCATTGAGGGTCATGCAGTGGTGGCTAAGGAGCCTTCAGGACCTTTCTTCTCAGCTTGGCTTTATCATATATCTCCATATGACTTTGCTTCACGATTAACATAGCAGCCATAAAGAAAGTCTGTCCCTGGAGAAGAAAACCTTCAATTACAGAATATGTTGTGCTGTGCTTTTTAATAGCAGCTTTCACAATAACTAAGTCAGTGCTGAGCCACGGAGAGAGAAGAGTTCTGCAACTTCAAACAAACAGACAGCTTTAGGGCAAAAGGGGTCACAGGAGAGGGCAGGAGGAGCCTTGGGTAAATGAAGGCAACGTCACAGAAGACCTGATGAGGTGCTTTCAAGAGAGTCTGTGAGTGATGCTTCAAACATTCATTATGGGAAGGCAGATGGATGAAATGGATGCACCATTAGGTGGATGTAAGATGAGGTCAAGATGCACAGTGCGCTGTGGCATTTTCAAAGCAAGCACCAAGATGGACAAATATAATCAGACAAGAAGAGAACCTGCCATATGATAAATGATCAGATGTGTGAAAACCGGTATGAAGTGTACAAATTACATTAGAGAAAATTACATTAGAGTACCACAAATTGCAATTGGTGTGTTTTTAATTCTTTTTAACCTCTCAAAGGTTTCCTGATTTAAAGGCACCAGTCTTGCAGGTGTGCTGCCTTAAAAATGCACACCATGTAGAAGTGGTACATTTTGTGGCCCATCATCAAAATGTTAACAATGTTTGTTGCAAACAGAGATGTGCTTGAACAGCACCAGGTGTCCACTGCTCCCA
This sequence comes from Pangasius sanitwongsei, assembly GCA_037576675.1. Classification (NCBI taxonomy): domain Eukaryota; kingdom Metazoa; phylum Chordata; class Actinopteri; order Siluriformes; family Pangasiidae; genus Pangasius; species Pangasius sanitwongsei. Next base: position 13,130,944 of record CM075026.1, read on the forward strand.
TTGTGCCTTTCACTTGTCCTTTTTGCCATCCCTGCAGCCATTTTATTGTACTCCCTCCTTTCTTTCTTCATGTCCTCACTCACAGAACATAAAATTGGCTCCAGGCTCCTCAAGTGCCAATCACTGCTATTGTTTGTGCTTACGTTTTCTCCAGAGAAATTTCAACCTGCAATTACCGACTGAACACCTTCTAGTGGTAACGCTCTACAAATCCCTAAGAAATCCCACTGCACCGACAGTGATGGTTTACACATCTAATCCTGTATTAGTAAGGATTTTTTTTTTTTGCACTCTGTAAGTGATAGAAAAACCTCCAGCAGAGTGATGTTACATTTGCTTTTCCCCCACATAACTGCTCTTTTTTCCCTTTTACAAAGCAGGTGGTAGTCGTAGAAGCCTTGATATGTTCGCTTACAATAAACGAACAGTTGAGATTCCTGCCAGGTCCTGGCTGCCTCGTGATGTGTTGAGTCTGCTCTTTACTTTTTATAACCCACATATGCTTCTTGAAAAAAAATCAACCCAGCCTCATGGCCTTTGTATGCAGTATTTTTGCAGTGCAGCTTGCCATTGTCCTGCCAGTTCACATCTATATGCATCTACATTACATGTACGTGCCAGAGAAAGTGGGAAAAGCATGTAAATGGCCTTCGCAAATGCAAATTAATGCATTCTCAGAGATGTTTGAAGAGCAAAAACATTCTCTACAGTTTCTCAGGGGAGCATCCATTAGAAAAAAAAATAATAATAAGCCTAGCATAATTACATACATTGCAATGCAATCTTAGACTATCATTAGAGAGTATTCATCATGTGTATTTGCTCTTGCTTATTCTCTACATTCAAAATACAGAACACTGTAAATTACTAGCACGTTACCTTTTCTCAATCTTTTGGTGCAATAGCTGATTTATTTTATTTTATTTTTATTTCCTACTAGTACAAATTACATGGAAAATATGTAGAACATGATAAAAAAAAAGGCAATTGTTTAAACATTCACTTCAGACCAAGTGTGTTGTGTGGCTCAGAAAACTGCATTCTGGTGTGAAATGTTTCTGTGTTTACATGGACCTCCTGTGAGTGTTTTTACAGACACGACCCAACACCTCTCACTCTGCTCCCATCTCAGTTAGTTTGAAAATGAATTCAGTAAGTGCCCAGATACATGAGCAAAAAAACATGACATGCCTCCAAAATGCGTAATGACAAGAAATGTAGTAAATCCCAGGAGTTAAGGGAGCAAAACTGGCCATGCTTTCTGGGCGGGATGGCATACTCTCTCCAGTCAATCACAGCAACAAAAGTCAATCATGGGTGTCTGTGTGATCGTGTATGTGGAAGAGGGTAGATAGCGCTTTCCACCGAGTGTGTTACACTGCCCTGTGATGCAGCATGAGCAGCATTTTGAAAAGACACGGTTGGCTGGCTTCATACATTTCAGATGAAGCAAGTGTTAGACTTCACGCTCCCCATTTGGTAGCTGTCGTATGATAGGGGAGAACTGGCTGGTGGGAGGGAATTAGCAGGTGACCAAAATGGGGGGAAAAAAGGAATGTAATTCATCTAGAAAACAATTTTTCAAAGATGGAGAAATTTATTACTAGTGAAGGAGATGAATTTGGACACAGAATGTTCCTCCTTCATATGTATGTACACGCAATATGCATAAAGCATTGAACTGTTCAAATGGCTGGCTTTACATACCAAATCAAGCAGATACCATTTTATCACAGAGAGCCAGGTAAGGTAATGCTTTAATGGATGAAATATCGTCACTGAAATTCATTTAATGCTGGATACCTACATCAAACATTCATGCAGCTATCAAGGCTAACTAGCTAACAATGGTAGTGATGGTCTGCTGAAAAACTCATGAGAGCTCATTACAAAAACATCTCAGCTGTGCTGTAGTTCAGGTAAAATCCTTGAGCATAATTCATAAAGAATGTTCAAACTCTGCAAAAGTGGCTTTCACCACACCACAGCTTGCGTTTTGGCAGTAAGGACTTTTATCCGACTCATATGACTTTTTATCCGGCATTCAGACAGACAGTCCTGCCAGAACCAGACCTGCTGAATCATACTCCTTCCTTTTTCCATTGTACATAGTGAAAACGTTCACCAAGCACTAGCACGGCATCCACAGGGCTTCTGGCTGCTTAGCAACACTTAAGCAAGAGTCATTAATCTCAAATTTCCTTAACCTGAAGAAAAACAGGATCTCCTAATTAAGCTCCCAGGCTTAAATAGAAATTTGAGAAAAATTCTTTTGCTACTTTGCTACTCTTTGTTGGCAACTCAATAAAGAACCTTTATTTTTTTAAATAAAATGTTAAAAAATGTGGCAAAAAACAAGAGGTGAGAACAGAGCTTTCTCTTTGTATAGCTCTCTTGAGATGCTACACGTACTGGCATCATATATTAATTTCTCTCACTTTACAGTCCTGCCGCTGTGTTTGTGTAGTAAGAGAAAAGACCGCATGGAGCTGTGAGAGGAATGCTATTACAGACATGACTTTGGTACAGTAATAGGGAGTCAAGTTAATTTACTCCTCAAGGCTGTTGCTTATCCTGAATGCATTTAAAGACATGAACACAAATATCTACAAACTCCAGGTGACAACTGCATCTCTGGTTCTATCTTGCTAAAGCAATACAGGATTACAAATAACACTGAATCTGAGAGTAATGTGCTGCAATTTCAAATGTACTGTATACCTGTATTTCATGATAAATGATTCCCTACACAGTACTGTCTATCTGTATAAATTAAACAGATCTATATCATTGGAGATTCTTCAAAGATATGCTATCGTCCACCTTTGGTTCCCACCACTTTCTGGCCAGTTCACTAAGTCCCTGAACACTAGAAAAAGGCAGTGAAAGGTTACAGCCTTGTCTGAGAAGTGTAACAATTTATAGCAGCTAAAGTCCCTCCTGCATGTTATAATATATAGCCATCTCCTGGAGACCACAGGAGTTCATTGTGCCAAAATGTTGAGGGCCATTTGAAAGAAACAAAGAGCCCACACTGGCCAATTCAGAAAATAATTTGCAATATATTTCACAATAAAATCTTTATAGAGAATGAAATCATCTTTTTAGATGATAGCCCCTACTGAGTCTGATGTAAAAATAAACTTGACTCAGAAACTGAACACAAGAACTGGAACGTCAACTAGGATTATTGGACTTTTATTACAAATAGATGTACTTTTGTCTGCAAATTTGCCAGTTGGGTAACATTGCTGCATCACAGCTCCAGTGTCCCTGATACGATCTTGAACTTTTGCATTTTCTCCCCATATTGGGTTTCCTCTGGGTTCTCTGGTTTCCACCCACCTCCCAAAGGTAGGTGGATTGGCTATGCTAAGTTTCCCCTAGTTGTGTGTGAATGTGTGTGCATGGTGTACTGCAATGGACTGTGGTCTCATCCAGGGTACATTCGCACATCACGCCCAGTGTTCCCTGGAAAGGCAACCCTGACCTAGATAAGGCAGTTACTAAAGATGAATGAATGAGTGCCCATTTCTGTGTCAAGAAATACACAAAGAAGTGCTATGACCACATAAATATTTCTGGTAATGTAACATTGTAGACCCAAACAATGGCAAAATAGTATCGGTAGACAAGGTTAATGCAGGTGAATAAATAAACAAAAGGGAAAACAGGGCAGTTCAGAAACACAGTTTGTCAGCTAAAGTAGTATAGGAGTCGTCAATAAGGAACAGGTGCAGGTGATAATAAGAACGAAGTGCCAGGATATGGGTCAATCAGGACCAAGAATCCTGCATAGGCAAAGATACAAACCCAAGTGACGTATATAAATGCTTATATCTTGTGCTGAGGAAACAATTTTTATATTTCAGTGAATGTTTAAAATTCAGTGGCAAGTTTGTCTATGGTATGGGAAGTAAATCCAGTTCAAATTCATTTTTATACACCCAATAGGATGATATATAATTTTTTTCTCACTCTGGGGAAAAGAGCAAATGAAAATTTATTGCAGAAAAATATCAGTCAGTTATTCAATCTTGGAAAATATACTGTCACTAATGCAATTACAGTGCAATATATCACCTAGCATGGTTGCCATAGAAACATGTTATTACTTTTGCACTTGGCTCGATGAAGGCCATCAGTTCAGATGGTGGATCTTTTGTGCTGGAGTATGAGAACCTGCACTTCTTTGGAGGCTGAGGCTTCAGTGTAATATTTTAAGCATTCATATTTCAGGTATTGTAAGAACATAATCTGATGCTGTTTTCTTCTTCAATGAAGGTGAAATCACTTTATGGAATTAACACAAAAGTGCTGGCCCCCTAAAGTGAATGTAATCTGAGATACACACTTACCAGGACAAGCAACCTTCGAGTAAAGTACTCTCAAGGGTACGAAACCACAATGCACCCAAACTAACCCAATTCTGTTTCATATCCATTACTCCATGGACTAGCCATAATAGCAAAGCTGGATATATTTGTGTCCTGATGTTGATGGATCTCTCAGTGGATTTGTCGAAAAGAGAAGTCGAAAAAAGATTTCTAGCAACAACCAACTTGTTATTTCATGACATCAACTTGGCACAGGACAGGACCTTTGCCCTTCAAAATGCCACACTCATAGAGTGCCTCTATAATTGAGTGTTTAGCTTCAAAAGCTGAGGTTTGCTTAACAGTGGAGGAAACTCCTCAGTGGTGGCCCAAAACCAGAACACACAGTCCAGCTGGGTTACTGCCCGGGGCCTGTCTCTGTCACTCCATAACCGCCTATTCTCACAGACCTCCGTGACTGTAAAACAGGAATTGAACTGGACAGATTTCTCTGACTGTGCTCCAGCACACATCATCAAATTCAATTTGAATCAGCTATCGTTCTCAAAAAAAAAAAAAAAATCACTCAAACTACTGGGTCTTCATTATTGACAGTACTGTTGCAAATGCTCAGTTCATAAATGCATATCTGACTGTTTAGTTGATGCAAATTTAACCATGAGAGATTAACTGAAAACCTTCAAATAACATTCAGCAAACATTGTTATACCAAGTTGTCTGATTACCATAAAGACCTATAAAAAGAGACTCTAGTACAGTATTTATGCTGAATGGGCACAATGAACCACTCATGTTTTGCAGGCCATGCATGAAATATTGCCAAAATCCACCCAACAAAAGTGTACATGAGGTTAACTTTTTAAAGTTCTAGCTTGCTATTCATTCATTCATTCTTTTATTCATCTTCTATAAGCACTTTATTCTGATCAGGGTAGTGGTGGATCCAAACCCGAGCCCAGGATCACTGGGCGTGAAGTGGGAATACACCCAGTCTACTGTGAACACATACATTCACACCTGGAGGCAATTTAGCATAGCTGATCCAGCTGTTTGGGAGCTGGAGTCAACCAGAGAACCTGGAGGAAACCCACACAGAGACAGGGTGAAAATTACAAATTCTGTACAGTCAGTAAGCTGAGCTCAGGATCAAACTGTTGGATCCTGGAGCTATGAGATGCAATGCTACCCACTGCATTACTTTCCTATACAGTTATTCATATGTTCCTACTATTTACAGAATTACTCTGTAATCAAAATCAAACTAATAGGTGAGGTACATAGTTACCTTTTCAATGAGGAATGGGAGTCTGAACCCATCAAAGGATCCTGTGAGTTTAAGGGATTAAAGAGAGATCAGGGCATCTCTGACAGGCACTAATATATAGACTAAGAGCTTATGAATAATGCTCAGAAAGCAGAGTAAATGATAGCTTGGCAACAGGAATTAAGATTGATTGAGCACGGTTGACGTGAATACACATCGCTCTTGCTTTTGCCTTAGCAATTGTCAGTAGTCTCCTTGACCAGATCTAAGATCTTGCTCTCAGTGTCTTCAGACTTCAACAATCAGACCTGACAATCAGTCTGCTGGGCATCATTCTAAAGCTGGTAAACAGTCCAGTCCAAGTATACTGTACTATTAAGAATATCGGATCTTTTGGTCTGGAATTGCTGTAAGGATTTGGAGGAAATGTTATGGAACTTCTCTAAATTTATATGCATTGAGTACCATACTGGTCTCACCTCCTGTTGGTATCACTTTCACAAGTCTGTCATATCTGTTCTTTGCCCTCAATTTATCTTAATATTTCCTCTAAAGCACAAAGAATGACTAAAGGGGTTAGGCTTACATGATTCATTCGTGTGTGACTGACATGCACAGCAGACCCCCGATCCCATTGTGGGTCTAAGCTTTAGATGCCTGCAAAGTCCATTACTGAAAAGAGCCAGTGCATTAAAATGCTGAAGGAGTATCATGAGGAATGAATGGGCATGGTGGTCCTCTTGTTTTGGTTTCCACCCGTAACCTCCTATGTGTGTACCACTGGGCAGGATTCAAAACAAAGAACACACTGTTTCAGGCTCAAGGTGTAAGAGCAACCGAAAAAAGCACACACCAGCACGTACTAATTCTTGCAAGCTCTGTGAAAAAGCTCTCTTTCTGAGGAAAAATGCAGTGGTGATATTGTACACACTTCCATGTGGTGTTTGGTGTAAATTACAGTGAGCTTTGCGTGCTATTCAAGGATACCAAAATACAACTGTTGTTGATTATGTCAATACAGAGACTGATTGAAACTTCCAAACTGCCATAAAAAGTTAAACCAGGGTGTCTCTAATAAGGCTGATGTCCTACTGTGACTTAAGAGACTGAGACACCACTACCTAAAGCTTCTGCAAACCTCAATGACTCATATGCCTTAGAGAAAATGTAAGGCAAGCATATTTATAGCAGCTATCACTTAAAATCATCTGCGTGGTAGATTTCCATTGTGACCCAGCACTCCAATCATTGCTTGGACCCCTAGACCACTGGAGTGTACTCAGAGATAAGAAGCTTCGGGTCATCAACATGGGCTCTATGACATGTAATATAGCTCAGATGGATAGACGGATAGTCCTGTGTCTTCCAAGCATCCTGTGTCTAATAAGCCAGTGAATGGGTTCAATCATTTTCCCTCTGGCAAACAGTCACCTGCACTGCAAAAGCATTTCTATGTGCTCGTGAATGGTACTAAATCACTAAGCCCTGAAATATAATCCTCTGCTTATACCCTACTGCCCCCTCCCTCATCCTTCCCCTCCACCTCTCCTCTCCATCACTCATAGAGAAGGAATAGGGGGGCTGTTGACTGGGTGATTGTCTCCCCACAATCACCCTGGCTGCCTGGGCCTCCTTAAGATACATTTATTACAAGAGCCCTCCTCTGGAGGCAGACATATGGCTGCACAGTACTTGAGTCGGAGATGTGGCCGGCTATTGAAAAACTAAGTTATGACCTCCTCCAGAATGTTTTCCCATTAGCTGTAAGAATGTTTAAGCATGTAGCCTACTCGTCTTGATTTGCATGCAGTTGAGCCTTGCACATATAGTCCAGCACATATAGGAACAATAAATGGCCAAAGATTACACTGAGAATCCCAAACAATAATCGTCACTCTTGACTCTAATGCCACAATAACCAAAAGATGTTTCATGAGAAATTATGTTGGACTGCTTGTATCTTTCCTCGCCAAGTGGTCCCTATTCAGTTTGACCAGTTCCACCATGGAGAATTGATACCATTGCAATCATATTTGAAAGATCTTAAGAAACTTACTATGAGTTAAAGAAAACTCATTAGAGCAGGGGTTCTCAAACTTTTTTTTTGCAGTAACCCCTTCTGGAATTAAAGCATTACCAAGGACCCCCTTATGATCACAGCACAGATTTAATTTTAAGAACAGTAGGGCAAATATCTACAATAATATTCATTTATTCCAGTCATTACAGCTCTATCACTTCCAGGTTTTATTGAAATTGCAGTTAGATTAAAATGAACATTATATACACTTGTTTTTATAGTTATTGGGTTTTAGATTAACTTCTTTCATTTCGTTTTGATCAATCAATTAGTCTTATAGGTATAACGACTAAATAATAACCATAACAACCTTGATATTATTTGATAGAAATCTCTACCCCAGTCATGTGATTTTAAAAAAGCAATACAGGACCCCCTGGATCTATATGACAGACCCCTAGGACCCCTGTAGATGTAAGTGTAGACGAAATGACATAAAAGATTTCAAAAAGTCTACGCACAGTTACACCTTGATGGAGAACTCAACAACAGACCTGTTTCCATCGCCTCTGGTTAAGAAACTTACATTGCTTCTGTGAGTGATTTTGATTGCAGTTAAATGATCTGCTGTTCATGCATTCTACTCACCAGTACAACCCTACTTTAGATGCAAGGAGGCGTGCAGCCACACATGGGAAAGTGATTAGATAAACCTGTGAGTCAACAAGGTGATAATGAGTGTGTTCTTATCTTGGCTAGAACTTTTTTCCTGAGCTGTATTATCTTGGCAATATCTTTATCCTGCAGCGTTTTCCACGAAGTGGGGGGTCTAATGGGAATGTAAGTTTGAGCTGAATTAATTTTTTCACACAAATTGGGATATTACATTTCCTACCTCTTCATTTTACCATTTATGTAAGACAGATTGTGACTGATGAGTAGGAAATGACAAGCTGGAAATGAGCACTCTATGTTAGTAATTTAACTAACTTAAATTATCACTTAATTTTTTTGTGTTGTCTGTGTGTTTTTTATACTATATTACATCCCCAACATAGTTTTTTTTTTTTACCTGAAAGTACTCTTAGTCTGTGACCAAGTGAACCAGTATCAGGATGTATTTATTGATAGAGACTTTTAAGCACTTCTGTAAGTTGCTCTGGATAAGGGCATCTGCCAAATGCCATAAATGTAAATGTAATTTTGAAATTCATAATTCCCCCAGTTGGGACTATGGAATTGTTCCTTTAGGCATATCATTAAATTTGATACTTGCAGCTTTTTCAAGTCATTAAAACACAAGTTTAAAGGGGTTACATGAAATTCTCTGGTGGCTTGTAGAGTCTGTTTCAATTATTTAAATGGTCTAGCAGTATTACTTTTTCGAGTTCAGGGATTAATGTGTTGTCCATTGACAAAGCAATGTAAATATATAGTCTGATACTAAAATAAAATTCCAGCATGAGTCATATAATATATTAACATATTTTTCTACCCTGACCCAGTATTTTTATCACCTCTGTTTCTACTCCCTAGTCCAATCTCTGTAGCATTTCTCATGACTCATTGTCTGAGTTGTGAAATGTCGCCACATTTCTCAAATATCAAGGCAAATGTTATTTCAAGAAGCTCTTTGAAAAGGAATGTGAAACAGAAAATTATATGATATTAACATTTTTTTATGAAAGTCATACAAGCCTTAAAAATATTGTTTCACTGGTCTTTACATCCAAACTATAACATAGCTGATAGTTTTCATGCTCGGGTGGTGGACATACCACCAGGAGTATTGTTTGGTGCTCTGTATAATGTTATGTGCTGTCAAAGGTAATATCTAATTGTGCTAAACTGTTCGTTTTGGTAAATTGACTGAGAGAGAAATAAGGATAAGTTTATTTGGGAAATTGCCTCACCACTCAGCAGGGTTAGAGTTCGGGGCAGGGTTTGAAGTAGTAGTTTGTTAGAATTCCTGCAAATTCTGCAACAGATCAGATTGCACCACTTGAGGTTGCCAAAAGAAAGTCGAGTAGCCATGGATCCCTTTGTTATTAAGAAGAGGGCATGAATCCATGTCACGCTAAATCCTATTTTGGCCTGCAGTGAAGACTAGCCAGCGTCTGGTCATTAGCATTACTTACTGAATGAAACAGAACAGACGCCAAACACAGGGCCAAGCACACGAGGACACGTTTGTACCACGAAGGGTCCTGCTCCTGCATATGCTCATTTGGTCATTTTGCCAAAGTGAAAAAGAATTGTAATGCTGGAATGGTCACTTAAGACCATAGCTGATTCATGACAATGCTATGTGATATTTGAATGAATTATGAAGTCTAAACTGAACTGCTGTTTGCAATATCACCAAAAGGGCTGTTCTGCAGATGTCAATTTCAAAAGAAACCAAACAAAACTTAACAAACTTAACCAACTCATCTAGCTTATCAAAAAGTAGTCATTTCTAGAAATACATTTCTTTAAATATATAACCTTTATGATGCCTTAATGAAAGTTGTCTTGTTTTAGCTACATAGCAAGTTGAATAACACTGTCTAACACCAAAAGCTGATTCTAAAGAACTGAAAAAGTGCTGGTGCTCCAGTTTGTGCAGCGTGCCTCCTTTTCTCAGAGAGAGAGAGAGATCTTAAACAGAATCGGGCTGCTCTGCAGAAACTGAAAGTCATCAATCGATACCAAGAAAATGGAGACAGGTATTTAATTGAGCCCCAAGGACCTTGTGGTGCTACCTGGTTTTGTTTTTAGAGGAAGTAGTGGCACAGCAAAATATACTGCGAAAGGTGTTGTTTGGGAAGTAATTGGCTGCCAAATGCACTTGACTGTGAAAAGATGAAAACCATGAACACTATGTTTGATTCACAGAAGTCGGAGCCAAATGAGTTTTGTTCATGCCAGTGCCCAGTGGGGAGCACATGGACAGCTGGGCGGTGTGTATTCAGTGGCTTTACATAGCCGTTATGTGTCACACTAATGAAATTCTTCAGTTTGGGAGCCAAATGAGAATGTGACCAATGAGAAATTTCATTGAAGAGGATTGCAAAATGTGAGCAGCAATGCTAACTAAATATAGGCCAAGATTGGAAGTATCAAAATATGATTACTTTGTTACTATACTTAATAGTGTGTTAGTCAAGTGTATCTACTTCATTATGTAAAGCCAGCCATTCAAACAATTAAAATCTTTATAAGAAGAACGTTGATAACTCCCTTTGCCAGTAATAAATTTCATCATATTGGCAAGGTGATACCAATGTGTATTTTGGTTTTACAGCATTTCTTGTCATTTTTTTTTTTTTTTGCTACAGTAAAAGGATCTGGGCACTTACTGGCTTTCACCACGTTTTCCTTTCTGAACAGACTAAGATGAGGGATGAATGAAGAGGTATGTATATAAAGAGTCTGACAGGAGGCCTATCTAACCACACAAGCACTACGGCCCAGAGCGCAGGTTTCCAAACGGGTTTTCTCAGCCATATAATACACTCGTGCTGATGCTATTGCTTAAACAATTATAATTTAATCATGTTCTACATATTTTCCAGGTTATTTCTGCTAGTAAGAAATACTGTTGCAACTGTTTACCTGACTTTTACTTAATACATTTCAAAATAGAAATCTCCACTTTCCACTCACAATATTCACTGATCATATATTTGTGAAGTCATAATGCAACTTTTTTTTTATTTTTATTTTTTTTTAGTATCAGGCAACCTCAAGGAGCTCACACAAAGCACTAAAGGAACCACCTTGGCCATCTGTATTTGGGTCCAAAGGACTGGTCAGGACAAAGCCAAAGGTATTAGATTGTCACACTGCCCCACTTGGGATTTAAACCAGAATGCTGCTAGTTCCTTTTGTCCAGGCATTAGCTGCTGCATGCACTTCAGGTCGGTCTCAGTTACAAGCACATGCTTATTTAGTCTAACGTCTCTTTTGTTCCATTGGAATGGAGCTCAGTTGTCCCTCTCCACTTTGGCCAAGCTGCTGGATTTCTGTAAACAGTATTCACCTGTGATGACTTTGCTTAGAAATTGCATAGATAACTAGTATGTTGAAAACTCTTCACAATTGACATTCTGTTTACAAAAACATGTCATTCTTTCACCTTTAAGTGCATTTATCCTCTTGATCCTGACAGTTATGGTCATTCCATTAGTATTAGCTTACAAGTGATATCCCACATCTGCAGGAAAAGGTGTTTGGACGTTTAGAAGCTGAAGAAAACATTGGCTCATGGGCCCATTAGTTTCCAAGCTGTCACAGAGTAAGATTATTGCTTCTTGTATCTCAGTCCCAGCTCTATATCCCATATTAATGACTTTATGGGATAGTTAAATGGAATGAAATCTGTTTGCAACTTTTGTAACATGTTAAAATGTCCTTTTACCTTCACATTTCTGTCAGTATTTAAACTATGTTAGACTCTCAGGCTAAGCATGAGCACTAAGTGAAAACGCTTTTCAGTCACTGCTCTTCCATCATTTCCTGATGCTGTACAGAGCCACTACACATTAACCTGCCCATTTCAACTACCTAATGGCTGTTCATTACAGTGTCATAAGCAGGCAAGCAACTCAATCTTTTTCCTGCTTCATTGCGACATATCATTACATGCATCTGTCACCGGTTTCAAAGGGAACTGATTTTCAAATAACAGTCAAGCTGATCATTTACCATGTACTGGCTTTTACTGTAGTACTTTATAAATGAGGAAATGAAGGAACTGCAGGGTTTGAGGATGAAAATACAAAGTAAAGCAAAGTCCAAATGAGATGCCAAAATGTAACACAGCAAAGAAATGTTAATGTAGAACAACAAGTGAATCTGCTATCCATTATTAATTTGAATAGATCTGACTTCCAGCATCTTATCATAACATCTTTCAATGTTTAAAACTGGCCTCAAAGCTTCAGAATATATGTCAGAGATCATAGTGTAGTCAAAAAGGGTCTTTACATATTTTATCATGCAGCTGTGTTGCTTCCGGCTAAATGTTGCTACTTGTATACGTCCTACAGTTACTTCCAGAGGGAGTTTCATGCTCGTCCAAAAACACACATCAAAAAGACTAAAACAAAATTCCTTCATGCATTAATGCCAGGGAAAAAAAATTACCAGGCATAAAGAGGAGATGGAGAATGAGAAGATCATTAGCATGACGGAGACGACTGAGTGTTTGCAAACACTGAAAACCTTTTAAACATGATATAGTAATAATACCCACTCCCTCTTGTTTAAAACAAACCCCCTCAGCCTTCTCCCAGAGGACAGTAACCTGCACGCATACCATGGTAATGCAGGCGTAATGTAGTTTAATGCTTTGGAAAGCCTCCGGTCTCTGGTGAGCATCTTGCTGAAGCAGCTGAGTTCAGGCTTTAAGCTGACTGTTATCTTCAGGAGCCCAAGAGCCACATGAGTGTGTGTAGATTCCCTTGGTGAGTTTCAGCCTCCGTCTCATCTACTATTTTTGCGTTAAGCTCATTAAGTATTAAAAGGAGAGCTGGATCTCATCATATTTGGTCACTTAGAGAATATGAAGAGCTTTCCATTTTATTTCTGCTCATTTCCATTGCATTTAGTCTTGTATACTGCAAATACTACAGTTTTTCTACAATACTCTCAGTAGACCCTTGCACAGGTGTGTCAAAAAGTGGGCAAAAATTGTGATGTTTCTCTACTAGACACAGGAATAAGGAAAGGAAAAGCAGCTCCCTGTTTTCTCACAGTTTGGTCATTGCCAGTTCTCACCCACTAACCAAAAGCATTTCTGATGTGTTTTTCAGTCATCAGGATCAAGCACCTCTCAAGGGGAAAAAAAATAAAATGAAATCCACAGCAGTATTTTAAACCCTTCCAGTAATCACTGAATGATGGATACATTGGAAGTATTTTCAAATTTAGTTGATATGGTTTACATTATTCCATACTGTACTCTCTTCACTGAGCCTGCTAGTGTAATAATGTAAGTGATAACAGGAACTAACTTTTTTTTTTTTGGATGTTCCACAACACTAAATATAACTATAAACACTTTGGGACATACTGTTATTGGAAAATAATCAACTTTGGTGTGGTACGAGTAACTCCAAGTCACATCAAGCCACATCATACCACCCTGTTGTTGATTATTTTTCTATAACAGCACACCCCCGGGAGTTTTATTTGTTATATATCGCCATCAGGATTCACAGAAAAAGAAACCTGATGGAAATGTTTAGACAGCAGGATCTGAGAGTTTTATCATTTATCACTGACCAGAGGAGATAATTTATGACAGATGCCACCTTGAGAAACTGTGAATACAGATTTCAGAAAGCATTTGGATTATATAAACATTTTTAACATCTGAAAAAAAAAGAATAGACAAAACCAAAAATATCAAAATGTGGTGAGGACATGTCCCCAGTTTCGCCAGTATAAGTTGCACCTCTGTATTTCCCTGTGAAAAGAATAGACTCAAAACTCACATGTAATGAAACACAGTTGTTGGAGCATCAAGAAGTGTTTATGCAAAACATATTTGTAGAAAGCTTTCATGAAGGCTATTTGTTCACTCTTAGACAAACGGTTCCTTATGCTTTTTTTTTTTTTTGTTCTTTTTTGCATGGTTAAGCATTCTAGTTTCCTAAAGGGGTTCTATTTGAAAGCTACAAGGTTTCTCCCAGTTGGAAGAACCTATAGAGAACCTTTAGGATGCAAAAAGTATGATGTATATAGGCAAATTTGTGTTTAGGCACTACCATGTATTGATAAGATTTACTCTTGCTCTTTCCTGCAGATACACACACACACACACTATACATGCTGTCACATATATTAAAAAAACTCACACACAAGCACACACAAATTTTCCCCCACTAACTGACAGCTCTGTGGCTTATTAAATATTTGTCTTGTCATCTTTTTTTTTCATCTCTTGTGGTTTATGTCACTGTTGCTGGATCGAAGTTCCTCTAGGCTAAACTACAGCACAGAAAAAAACAGTTCAATCACTTCAGTGAAATCAGTCCAATGAAAATTGAACTGCAAAGTAAACAGAATATGACGACAGATCTATACCTAAGTGTGATACGTTGAATAATAAAATAAAATCTCATTTGTAGTGCAGTGACAGTTCTTTATGTCCCATCTTATAAAAACTACAGTTTGCTCATTCCCATGTTGTAAAGTTCATGGCTTAAATCGTAAACATAACATTATAGGGTTGTTAATCATACATTGTAATTTGATCATGCATTTGAGGTGCTTGCCAATGAAGCATTTTCCAAATGGTGAATAAAGCAAAGGAAGCAAGAAATTAGGCTTGTTTGATTACAGCAGTCTTTTAAGATTGACTTGTCACACTGTATGACATGATCCTAATAAAATCTTCACTGAATTCTCTAACAGGCTGCTATAAAATACATTCATTATACATGTCAGATTATACAGTGAAGATCCTCTAATGACAGACCTGTGATTCAAGGAAACTCTTACTTTAGCAATCAGCAGAAAATGGGCTTGCATCAAAAGAAACATTTTTCAAATTGAGCTTGAGGCAATAAGGATATTTTTACTGTCCATTAGCATGGTTTAGTTCCATTTTTCCATTACCCCACTACCATCTCATGAGTCTCAGGAGTTTATCCTATGCCATTTTCCTATTGGTGGCTTTTATACAAACATCATAGCAGTGGTCCCCCAAATCTTACTCTACCAGAACTTTGTCACTGGCTGTCTTTAGTTGCATTGGCACTAAACATCACATAATAATAATAATAATAATAATAATAATAATAATAATAATAATAATAATAATAATAATAATCTTAGACCACGAATCTCATCTCATGACCAAAGAATTCTTTACAACAGCAGAATCAGGCCGAAAGTCCTACAGTGTGTCCCCAGCTTTAGATGATTAGACTGGGTATGAAGCTATTTTTTCCTCCATAATTGTATTTCTGGTTGAATTTGTTGTCATACCAAAACAGTGTGTTCATATAGTTAGTAGTAAATTATAACTAGCTAGATAATCAGCTAGCTAGATAATCAGATAGCTGTAATGTCATCTAACCTTATGGACAATCCTCCCAACCAGCAAACACCCTGGCAGACCACAGAGAAGAGAACATTGGTGGTGGAAAACAAGAATACTTCCAGTCTTAAAGAAAAACTGTTGAACTGTTAATAATGCTTCTCAGAATGGAGGCAGAGATGTGCCAAAGACAAGATTAAAATATCTATATTTGCATAAATATAGGGTTCACCCCATGATTCAAACCACCGATAAGCTTCAAGAATAGAAAGGCCAATTTAAACAAAATTGACTACTTAGACTTATGAACAAAATGAAAGAACATTGACTGGTACCAGAATGAAGTGTGGGGAAAAAACAGGCATTGCTCCTTATCCAAAGTCTGCCACCTTATCTGTAAAACATGGTGACTTGGGCATGTCAGGTTACCAGTGGAACTGACTCACTCATGTCGATTTAATGATTTTATGCCAACAGCAGCAGTAGGATGAAGTCTGAAGTGAACAGAAGCATCTTAATTTCTCAGATGCAACTAAAGGCTTCGAATTTAATTATATCCTGGTTAACCTTGCAGAGAACTGAGGACCTCTAACATGCTGCTATGGGTGCAAAATCTATGAGTGCGGAAAAATGAAAAAGAAAAGTGAAAATTTTGGTAATCTCTTGACCTGAGGCAAGCTGAGTGAGACTGAATACTAAATATGAGGCAAAAAATATGCAGGGAATTCAAATAGATCATTATATCATTGAATTGCAAAGAATACAAAGATTATGTTCATTTGTCCAAGAAGCCCTTTAAAAGCATATGATCTGAGTTTGTCCAAAATGTACATATAAGAAAAACTCACTAATGTAAACCTTGTCTGATCTGCTTCAAATCATATAACTGGTGACAAGCTGATGCAATTTTATATACAGAGTATGCTGTCAGGTTTAAAGGAAAACGCTGTCACTCATTTCATATTGACTTGAAATGACTTGAAAGAAAGCAATCTAAAACAAATTCATAAATTAAAACCAATAAGACTAGCTATTCAGTTAGGACACAGGAATGGCATTATAATGGAGGAAAATAATGTGTGTCTGCAGTGGCTGAGCTGCATTACTGGAAGATTTAGCTGTTTTGTTATTTTCAGCTCTCTGTAAGCTTGCATTTTATAGAGTTTTGTGGGTGTCATTAATTGTAAATCAGCTGTGGCATGAATGCGCTTGGTAATTTACTGGTGATTGGCATTTATCATCAACATACACATATATGTACAGAGAAAGTCAGCGTTAATGAAACTTTTGTAAATCTGGCAGGAAGTTTTAGTTCCTAAAACTTACTAAATGATTGCCAATGAGGTCCAGTATCATAAAACAAGCTACAATTCCTATAAAGGTTTTGGTAATACATATACCACAAATACCATAAATTAAAGTTCACGTCAGTATCAATTTGTTTCATTTCAAATCTACTGAAGTACAGACAACAAAAATATTTTGTAATAGTATTTACAGAATGCATTGCATATAAATTCCCCTTTTAGAATAATGTAGCTAAGGGACTTCATGAGAAAGAAACCTTCAGAAGAAACCGACTCAAAATGGACCCCATCCTCTTCTGGGGGACACCAGACAGTGGGATTATAAATTGTTACTCTTCTATAGCTGTATATTATAAAGTCAAACAGTCTGTTGAAAGGATGTTCAGTATGAGTATATAAGAAAGCATGGGTGAGCACAGGACAGTCTTTATGATTACAGCAGCAGTTCTTAGCAGCAGTTCAAATCAAAAGTATCCAGGTGAGATTATGTACTGTAGCAAGAGTGAGATTGTTTTTGGGAAGTTCAAATTTTTATGGTATCTGTGTGGGACCATCTATAAGAAAGAAAGTGTGTCAGAGTTGCTAAAGCTTCAAGCAGAAGTAGAGCATCAGGATGGATCAGGCATGTCTGGAGGGCAAGAAAAGCCACAGCAGTGGAAGTGTGTCAGGATCAGGCGCCAGCACTTTACTAACACAAGTCAGTAATTTAGATTTTACACAAGCCAGAAGCAAGCAACTTAAAATAAACTTATAAAAGGTCATCTGAGGCTGTATTTGTTAGGAAGTCCCATAGATCATATTAATGAGAGTCAAAATTGCAGACTACTGTTTCCAGAGCTACAAAGACTGGAATTCAATGGCAAATTTGCCTCCAGCCTTCTATTCCTGAAAATCTCCAGTACTGAGCATCTTTCATCATTTCAATCTCCACCCAGTCTCCACGGCAACATAAACAACCCACTGAACTGAAGATTTAAACATACATGAAAGGAAATTGTAGGTTTTTCAAACGTGATGTGAAAATGCACTGGTTTGTGGTGAGGTACACCTCAAAATATTCACTAGATAAATTTTTACATTGAGTGTGCATGGTATCATCCAACTCATAGGAAACCATGCATCAATCCATCATAAGAGATGAATTGAATAAAAGATCATAAGAGTCAATCCATCACTGCAAACCCACAGTCGGTTAGTTCACATAAACAGTGACATTTGCATTTCACCAATAACTGATGGCACCAGAAGAGCTGCTAATCACAAATGCCCTGTCTTTCCATGGAAAACACTTCAGGGCTACTGCCTTCAAATCCTCCTCTGCTGTCTCAGACCATTAATCCCAAGCCCAGACAGACTGAATCCAGTTCAACCACAGCACAACTTCATTTCAAAGTATCCACTATGGACCAGATCTGTACCTAGGACTAGCTATTTAATACATCTCTTAATATATTTGGTCATTTACTTGGATGATTCCATAATTGGGGTGCCATTTGTCTCCCATGAATATTACATTTATCTATTGAATATGTACTGACTTGACTTGTCTAATGGCATTTTAAACACAGGTCAAGTGTTCTTCATAACAACATATGTGCACGTTACAGATAAATGACTGAAAAAATTATTAAAACTAAAACTATTTAAACAAATATAACCGCACAGTACCTTGGAATATAAGCATTATTTTTATTTATTTATTTTACATATTTTTAAAATATACTTTTAGCAATTAAAGTGTGAATCTATTTAATCTCATGCTTGAAATATCCATGAGTCATCTATAACCGGTTATGAAAAATGTACATAGTCCCATAACGTTTCACTCAACCGTGTTATCTGAACACATTTACATATTAGGAAATATGTGGAAAATTCCACAAGTTACATATTCAACAGTAGGTCGCATCATCCGGATTTCCTGAAGATCACGGAAAGAAGAAAAGTAAGTTCTATCAAACTTTTTTCTTATTGTCATTGATAATGTGATATTGACTGACAGAGGTTGCTTGAGCATATGAACATCCTATTACCCCAATTATAGTCTGAAAATAAATTGAGTTTAGAAACTTGTAAATGTTCACATGCCATTAGTAAGTACTTTGTGCATTTGCTAATTCTGTGCTAAAAAGAAAACAACCCTGACTAAATTGTAAACCTCCTTTAACAACAGGAAGTTGCACCATCCAAATTTCCTGAAGATCATAGGAAGAAGATGTTCTCTCATTCTTTTTTCTTTATTTTCAGTGATATTGACTGATAATGTCGTTTTAAAAGTACTACCATGCTACCCACATTATTTATTGAAAATACATACAAAAGTTTTCTTAGATTCAAAGTTGGAAAAAAAACAATAAGAAATAAAAATAAAGTTTAAGAGTTTAAGAGTTACAAGGGCACTAACCGGTTCATACATTAGCATTAACCAAAAATGAGGCATAATGGTTTGATCAAATTTCTTGCCAGGAAAAAAAATACAGCCTGAAAAATCAAAAACTTGTTATTCAAACAAAATTAAAAAGAATCCTTGGGACTACATCCAAAAAGAGAACATTTATTCTCATCAGCATGTGCAAATGAATATGTCTGTGTATGCTGGTCTCATTATAGCTTCCTCGCAGTTAAGAGAACATCTGGAAGCTGTGGGTTTTTCAGTGACCCCTCTCAGTGCAACGGATCTCAGAAAGTCAAACCCCCTCTCTGAGCAGCTGTTTGCACTGAATACCAAAGCACCTTGTTCGATTGCACTCCATCTACCTCAAATTCTCCTCCTCTGCTCCTCACTGTCTGTCTTTCAGGCCAGCTTAAATCTATACTGCAATGTCTTTGTTTGCTGTAGATGTTTATTTATAGGCTGTACATGAAACTCAGATTCAACATCACATACATGCATGCCTTGAATTGTTATGAGCAGCTCTTCCATTGTCCCTGCCTCTCCTATCTCATCCTCTTGGTATTCATGGTCTTCACCACACATACTGCTCTTTACTTTGCTGTCATCGCCAGTTGTAATGTGGCTCCACTATTCATAACTGTCACGTGCAGTCAATATGGAGCTGCCAACACACTACACAAGAATCCCAACATCTTCAGAATATTCACACTGCACCTTTGGTTGCATTGGTGATTAATTTTTTTTTTTAATCTTATTATCCAGGTCAAGGGGGAGGGTGCAACCAGCTGCTCCATGGTGAATGAGTGTAGGTCATTGCTTAAATTTAGACAGGAAAAGATTGATATTTTTTAAAAGAATGATATTTTTCTGTTTTGTTAGGTTTTAGAGGAAAAAATGGGTTCATGACAAGGAATATTTGATGACTAAATTCATTTCCATGTCTTCAAAATGATAAAGGCTTAATATAACAGTGTAACACAGATAAGAAATTGTATTGCACAGTTTAAGCTCAAAGCATGCAGGATGTCAAAAGCTCATAATTTCAGCAGTATTTCATAAAACAAGCTCATTCAAATTTTGCGAAAGCTAAGAAATTATACAATGGAGATAAAATGTGAAAAATGCTCGATCATCAGAATGCCCGTGCTTTATCATAAAAAGCAATTTCCCTTTAAAAACAATGAAAATGTACCTTTTTATATGCAGATAGGTTCCACAAAAGCGTGCCGTCTATTGGGAGGATTTTGCTGCTCGCTGATGATGATGAGAATTGAGGCAGATGTCAGCAAGGACACCTGCTCAGGATAAAACCCGGTCTTGTTTTTTTTTATTTTCTACTTTAGGCCAACAGGGTCAGTTTCCTGTCTCTGAAAATCAAGCCCAAACCTCAACCATGCATGCGTGTATGAATAATATGCATGTACTCTATAATGTCACGTAGTAAATGTCTTTGCTATTCTAAATGCCAAAAGCAGTACCCTGAAGCAATGGCTTGGTTTGCCTGATCTAATATCTAAGAATCTGTCTGTCTGCACACATTAAATAAATGATCTACACACATTCATCATACTAGGTAGATGAGGAGAAGGACTTTAAGCGAATCTAAGGGGCTTACAGCATCCATCCAATGGTTTATTCTTGTCTGGCTTGGTGCTGGGGGAGGGTGTGGAGGTTTCGTTCTCAAGATACCATGGCAAGCCATCTGTTTGGATGTTTCATCTTCACATCCTGGTTTGATTGACAGTTTTGTAATCCAGTCCTGGCTGCTTCTTCGCTGGGATCCAGACATCCTGTTGATGGATTTCAGGAAATATTATACAGTAGTTCTTCACTTTAACAGCTGAATAAAACAAGGGTAAAATCAGAAGATCGCCAATTTTGGCAATGAGTTGGGATTTCCAGAGTTGTATGGATTTCTTCAGATTTATAATTCTACGTGACTGTCTTCTTGCCTATTTTGCCCTAACAATTAACACTTTTGGTTATTTCAAGATTCAAGATTCAAAGAACTTTATTTCTACCTAAACATTAAAAAAATTTAGACAGATGTCAATGCTTATTGATTCATTTAGCACTCGCAATGTGATACTAAAAGCAACATCAGAAATAGTGATTGCATGTGTAAATTAATGCAACCAAGAGGGCAGGTATGAAATTTTGATATACAAGATTTTTTAAGTTTCTATATTTCTATATTTAATGTGCCAGCATCTCAAAATAATGATATGATAATAATGATAAGATAATAATGATGATGATAGTGAATAATAATTGCACTAAACTGAGCTTCATTATAAATGGAGAGCATGTAATAAGTTATTATTATTATTATTATTATTATTATTATTATTATTATTATTATTATTTACATTAAACCTTATGAACCCAATACACACTCTAAATACTTTTGGCTAATCTCTTTTATTTCACATTTTACTTATAATATTATACTTGACATACTACTGTATATTTATGCATACAGTACAGTATGTTTGGCAAGTTTTAGTTCACTCTTCTGAGCTTGCCACAGCTATCGAGAAAATTAGCACATGTAAAACCCCATTGAGATAATAATTACAACTCATTTACACAGTAATTCTTTGTAAATCACCACCAGCAGGCCCACTAGCATACAATTTAGCTGACTTTAGCTGAATTTAGTACATCAGTGTCTAGGTGTAGTTGCTATGATAACATTGGGGTTGTCAAGCAGCACACAATTTTTTGATCTACCCATATTCATTATTTATTTTCTTACCAGTGGGTAGTGTTGCGACCTCACAGTTCTACCGTCTCAGGTTTGATTCTAAGCTCGGGTTATTGTCTGAGTGTTCTCTCTGTGTTTTGCATGGGTTTCCTGTGAGTTCTCTAGTTTTCTTCCGCTGTCCAAAAACATGATGATAGGTGAATTGGCTACTCTAAATTGCCCCAAGGCATGAATGCGTGTGCATGCATGGTGCCCTGCAACGGACTGGCATCCCATCCAGGGTGAATTCTTGGATAGGCTAGTTGAATGATAAAATTCATTAATTTCCTTTTGGAAGCAGTGCCATTGTACACAGAATGTCTAAGCTGCTGCACCTCTCATCAGGCATGAGTAACATACGTCCAGTCTGCAATCTGCTACAGAGGACACAGCGGGTTTGGCATCGTTCCTCTCCAGCACACCTGTGGCTCCTCACTGCAAGCAAAGGTCATGGTTCAGAGCTAATTCACTCACTACCTGCTGCTCTCTCTGTCTTTCTACCACTCCCTCTGGACTCACCAAACAACAGATGGGTACTCTGGGAGTTAGGTGGGTCATCATTAGCATTCGTCAAATGATATGGAGTGGAAATATGCCGTAGCTGTGACTCAGAGGATGTTATCTACAAGTTCCAGCTAAATCACATCTCTGGAGCTGTTCTGTGAAGTTGCAATAGAGGCTGTGGGGCAGTGGTCCAAGAGACGTTAAACTAAATTATTTCTTTCAAGATGTTTTTTTTATTTCTGGTTCTCTGAGATAAACCTGCAGCACACTGAACCTTTAACAATGTGACAAAATAAAAGATTTACACTTTTTTGAGTTAAAACTGAACAGAGCATTACTTAATGTCTTTCCCCATAGATTTGCATATCTTACTGTATAACAAAACATAAAGAGTTCTCTACCTCCATGAGCAATTTTACTAAGCTAGGTTCCCAAGGTTCGGGTCAGGTAGGTTATTTAGCAAGCAGCCATCTGACAATCTGCCACAACAGATGGCTATTTGTAAAAATAAATAACCTGCTGTGTTCCGTCCTCATGTTGGGGAGGAAAGTGGGAAGAAGTGGCCACATGAAAGTGTTATGCAATTTCCAGCTTGCCCTACAAAAGCAAGTGAAGATTTAACAAAGATTTGGAGTAGGTTTCCTGAAATGTTCGCCGGAGTTTGACGGATGGCCCCAGTCCTATCTCTCAAACCCAGACTCTCTCAGGATGAAGAAGGGAAATGGAGCTGTAAACACAAGTCAAAATAAAGTCAACAGAAAAGACAAGACAAGATACTTGCAAGGCTTTGTGCATCAGTCATGTCTTCTGCATGATTTATTACTCTTTTTTTGTGTCAAACGCAATTTTTATTAATTTTGGTCTATTTCTATTTCTAATTTTTACAGATTGTGTTTTTACAGATTCCCAAGCTATCATGTCTTCATCTGAACAGTCATAAGGGCATAAAGAGTCTGATAATCCTGTCTCTGGGGAAGTCTAGATTGCCAGTCAGGTGGTATGTTGCTTAGTAATTGATTTGGGACACAGCCTTTCACATCACCCTCCCAACTATTATCTGGACAACTGGCAATTGTAGGATTTGTGGTTACAGGCCATCTACCAAATAGCTAATGTTGTGGAACATCAGCGAAAAATTTCTTAGCAAGTGAAAATGTATGTCACCAAAAATATCTAATATTTCTTATTATGAAATTATTATAAATCAAATATAATACTATTCAGTATTATTAGATGCTTTTACACATTTCAAGAGTTACATTTTCTTATTCTATTGTTAGACAAATGTGCTTCTTTTAGAAATACAGTAAAAGCTTAAAATGAAAAATTATCTATCAATAAAACAAAACTGTTTCAAGCTTTAAATCAGTAAAAATGTCTGGAAATAGGTTAATAATCAAATTTTTGGTCTATTGTTATTTTATAGTAGGAAATTCTAGGTGAACTTCACTTTTTTCAAAATAAACACACTTGCTAAGATGTAATTATTTTCCAGTGCTGGACGAAGATCACATATTTGTAGTAAACTAAGAGCCTATAAAGAGAAAGTAACTGTAATTACACATTCATTCATTCATCTTCAGTAAGTGCTCTATCCTGGTCAGGGTCATGGTGGATCCGGAGCCTATCCTGGGAGCACTAGGCATGAGGCGGGAATACAGACTGGATGGAAAGCCAGTCCATTGCATGGCATCATTCACACACATTCACACCTAGGGACAATTTAAAGTAGCCAGTCAACCAACTGAAATGTTTTTGGGAGGAAACCTAAGAAAATGGCAGAGGAAGTCTTACGACCTGGAGGAAACCCAAGCAGACACTGAGAGAACATGAAAAACACAGCACAAACACTAACCTGAGCTCAGGATCGAACCCAGGAACACCCACTGCACCACCATAAATATCGAGAGTGGAACTTTTGCCTTTCACTCAGACATGACCCTTGGACCTAGAAACCTTGTCACTGGTAGAAAGTGTGTATTGTTTTTGAGGAAACTACTCTATTGTGGGCATTAGAAATGTTTTGCTTAAAAATCCATTTAAAGCTTACTGATGTTTTTCAACTGCTGATTGGGGAAGTGGTGGCTCTGTGGTTGCTGACTGAAAGGTTATGAGTTCAAATCTCAGGAATGTCGAGCTACCATAGTTGGGTCCTTGAGCAAAACACTTAATTGTTCAATTGTATCCTATCTCATTTGTAAGCATTAACCAAATGAGCTAATGTCATTCATTCATTCATTCATTCATTCACACATCTTCAGTAAATGCTTTATCCTGGTGAGGGTTGCACTAAATCCAAAAGTGTAGCATGGGAGAAGAGGCAGAACTACACCCTAGATGGGGCGCCACTACATCGCAGTCAACTGATAAGGTTTTTTTTATGTAAAGATACATATATTTTGCATGAGCCCTGCCATAGTGTAGTGTATTTGCATTTTAATATAAACATTGACTGATATAATCTTTAATGAAAACACAAAGGCAGAATGAAATAAATAAATCAACGTCACTTTTTTCTTAAATAAAAGCTTCTTTTCAAAGCATGATGTTGACCTTAGTGTGCTGAGGATTCATAGTTTCTGATCCTACACTTTAATTAACAGTGATTACATGATGATAATAATTCATTCTATATATGTTTCCCAGTCTCTGCTATCAGACTGCTATCAGTCCTTTATTCATTTACTCAAAGCCTATCAGCTCAGAGGATGGATGAAGTCTAATAACCTGCTATCTGTAAGCCCCAGAGCGAGCTCCTTATCTGAACCAGACCAGTTCATATTAACACAAGGCCAAAAAATAAATATATAAATAAAAAAAAAGGATTGTGTTTTGCTCTTGAAGCGTGCATCCATTCAAAACTCATAATGTGCAACACACTGTATATTTATTTTATCAGTCACATATTTATATAGTTATGGAAGCTACACTTCTGTGCTATTCTGTAAACTGATACGAGCTGGGCAAATAAAATTTAAAAAGTCCATGTCATATATTGCTGCTGGAGTGTCGAGAGATGAATTAATCAAGATTGACAGGAGCAATGAGCAAAGCCTACTTCATGAACAAGAATGAACACCTATAATGTGTTTATCTGCTGAATGGTGGGTGTGTAAATTGATTGAGGGTCATTAAGGTCTGAAAGCTGACAGACAGAAAGAGACAAAGAGACACTTTGTATTGTACTGTCCTCCTCCACAAGTCAAATTTGCAGCCTGTTCTTCTTCTCACTCATGTTTTATCTTGATGAAAGGAGGACAGGGAATTCGATCGCGTCCAATTTCAGGTTTTCATTAAGATTCTGCCAGATCTAATTCTACAACCGTGTTGTAGAAAGGATAACATAGAGCTGCGGTTTATTACTGTGCTCTTTGTGAATGGGTTTTCTTTGTCTGAGGCTGAGGTTGTCTTGGTTTAGGGAAAAGCCTTTGCCTGAATTATGACACCTCACATTTATTTATGATGACTCCTCCATTCCACTACTGACATTTCTCTTTTTTTTTTTCTTTAATGGAGATACAGTACGCGTGTTTATCATCTATACCAGACATTCTTTTTCTTTAATGCAAAACACATTTATGGGCTAAAGTTGTATGGTTCTAGTTGCTAACTTTGATTTATAGTTCTCTGTATATGGTGTAAATCAATATGAATAGTCTATTATACCATAGTGCTGTTGAATTCTCGATTCTGATTGGTAAGAAGGTGTTGGTTAATTTTCTTGAACAGCAGCTCTGGCAATAGTGCAAATGCAGGATAAAAGAAAGGTTTATACTTGGTTTATTTTAATATTTAATCATAATATACACTCATCGACCACTTTATGAGGAACACATGTACACCTGCTCATTCATGTAGTTATCCAATCATGTGGCAGCAGCGCAATACAAAAAAAATCATGCAGATACAGGACAAGAGCTTCAGTTAATGTTCACATCAAACATCAGAATGGGAAAAAAAAACTGTGATCTCAGTGACTGTGACCGTAGTATAATTGCTGGTGCCAGGTAAGCTCGTTTGAGTATTTCAGGAACTGCTGATCTCATGATCTCATTCACAAACAACAGTCTCTAGCGATTACACAAAATGGTGCAAAAAACGTCCAGTGGCAGTTGTTGATGATGTTGACGCTGATCCTGTCGATGAGAGAGTTCAGAGGAGAATGGTCAGACTGTTTTGAGCTGACAGGAAGGCTACGGTAACTCAAATAATCGCTCTTTACAACTGTGGTGAACAGAAAAGCATCTCAGAATGCTCAGAATTCATTGGGACTTGTATTGTGGATGCTCACTTAATTTAAGCCCAACAATAAACAGATTTTTTTAAGTGTTACAACAAAGTAAATCATATAATTGATGCCTTCTCTAAGGAGAATGTTTATTCAACATTTATGTCATTAATAGTCAAAGGTAAAGCTGTTCCTTGGATTATTCCAGGGCAGAGGAATTTTTATTTGTTTTTAAAAGTTGTACTTTTGCCTTATTAACCTTAACAAAGAGAGGGAAAACAGATAGGCTGTTTATACCTGCTACAACATAAGCGATAACAGGAACTAACTTGAGATGTTCACAGCATTACAATTTGTTGTTCTTTAATAAATATAACATGTAATTATGGGCTTCCCATCACACCGCCCTGTTGTTGATTATTTTTTATTGTTCCTTACTTAAAACACACTAAAGCTTTCTAATAATAGAAATGCAGTAAACAGTTTAATCATCTCTTAGAACTGCTTTAACTTCCTTCCGATATTATTTTCCCAGGCAGCTTTTTAATGTGGTTATAAAACTGTTGTGTACAATTCCACTTGGATAAATTTTTACAGAACGTTTTTCGCCATTGCAACGCCGGTGAAATTTAACAGAGCAGCAATCTTAACAGGAAGTCCTATTTCACAGTCTTGATGGCTCAGCCATGGCGATTTCACTGTCTTTCATCTTGTAACAAATAATTCACTGTATCAACAGTAGTCGGAGAGAGAGAGAGAGAGAGAGGGGACAAGGGTGTGAGGGATAGAAAGGTAATGCTAACTGAAACACTGTTATTTGTCAGGTAACCTGTTCCATATGGAAGGCGGCCATGGTGAAAAGGGCTCGACAGCCTAAAGGCATGTGTTTGGGATTTCTCAGGAAGCATGTAGACAGAATCCATTATTGTTCAATAGACTTCATTTATCATGTCAGGAAATGACCTTACGTAAGGGTCCGGATGTCCGAATGTGTCTGCACATCCAGTCATGGAACACTTTATTCCATGTGAATTTGTTCCGTTTAAAGTTTTCTTAAAAATTCATAAGCTCAGGAAATCTCAGTCACTCTCAGTACATCAATTAATCAAAATATGACTGAAGATTGACATATTAGGATTTGAAATGCCATGATAAATAATCATTCATAGATGACGTATAACATCTGTAAAACTTCCTTCACCAGTGCTCCATTTTTCATGAAGAGGTCAGCTGGTTTTCTCATCAGCAGACAAGCAGAGAGAGGACAAACAAAGAAGATTTCAGCCACCGAACTGAGAGCAGATTTCCCTAGGGGGGGAGACCCTTTATCCAGGATTTCCTCTACGCACAAGATAAATAGAATATACCACAACCCTCTTTTCAGGGCTTTTTCCCCTCTCTCTTCCACCTGAAGAAGAGGATACCACATTTTCCTCTGTGAGACAAATCACTATTTCACTAGATCCTTTCCGGATAAAAGCAACAGGTGCTTACGTGGATGTCTGAAGAAATACCCTAAAAGGTTTCCCATATGCGTTATGACTTAAGCTTTAATAGCAACTGCTTATACAGACATGTATAAAAGATTGTATCCACTTAGAACAAAATGAAAAAAGATAAAGATGTTTAAAGACATTTAGTGTGGTAAGTTTTTACTAAGCTTCCTTCATTATCACAAGCAACCCTCCCCATTTCTCCAGGCTTGGGACTGGCACTGAGAGTGCACTAGCCTGAGCACCCCTAGTGGCTGGAGTTGGTGCCCAGCATGGGGCTCAAACCCACACTCCTGAGATCAAGAGTCCCATATGCTACCAACTAAGCTAGTCAGCTGCCTTAGTCTTTGCCTATTCTGTTTTGTCCAAAACATTTTCCATTTTTTCACCATGAACTATGGAGAACACAAACTTTCACACTGAACTGTAACAGCAGCTAATATTTATTATAGAGCTACCAGGAATAATTCATTATTATTAATTATTCATTCATTCATTCATTCATTCATCTTCACTAGCTGGTCAAGATCATGGTGAAGCCATGGTAGAACCTATCCTTGGAACACTGAGCATGAGGTGGGAATACACCCCGGATGGGATCATCATAGGGTATCATGTGCACATACACATTCACAATTTAGAGGGGCAAAATTAGAATTTCCATTCCAGCTACCAGCATGTTTTTAGGAGGTATGAGGAAACCAGAACCTGGAATAAACCTATACAGACATGAGGCGTCCATGTGGGGAAGTGGTGGCTCGGTGGTTAAGGCTCTGGGTTACTGATCAGAAGGTCAGGGGTTCAAGTCAAGCTGACAAACTGCCACTGTTGGGCCCTTGAGGAAGGCCCTTAACCCTCTCTTCTCCAGGGGTGCTGTATCATGGCTGACCCTGTGCTCTGACCTCAGCTTCCCACCAAGCTGGGATATGCAAAGAAAAGAATTTCACTGTGCTGTAATGTATATGTGGCAAATAATAAAGGCTTCTTCTTCAAATGTGAAATGAAGCTCAGGATCAAACCAGACACCATAAAGAGTGTTTAAATACAAAACTGACTATGTCCATTATCCACTCTGCCCACTTTTTCCAACATATAGTTCTCAACAGTCTATGATTCCCATAAAAGTTCCCTCAATTTCCATCATGTGACTTGCCATAAAGTCTTCTGGACTGTGGAACATCCTGGTCCGTCTTCCTCCCTAATCAGTGTCCCTCTATAACTATAGCCTGCTGTCAGGAGCTGTTGGCTTGAGGTAAGTGGAGATGTTAGGGCTCAATGGAGCCACTGTACTCTTAACCAGCAGCATGCACACATGTGGAAATTGA
Organism: Pangasius sanitwongsei; assembly: GCA_037576675.1. Lineage (NCBI taxonomy): Eukaryota > Metazoa > Chordata > Actinopteri > Siluriformes > Pangasiidae > Pangasius > Pangasius sanitwongsei. The sequence goes on from CM075026.1 coordinate 13,160,595, forward strand.
AGCTCCCTGAGGACCGCCGCTCTGCACTCACTTCCAGACTTCGCACCTCACACTCTACAAAGATCTTATCACTGCGTGACTTGGAAAGCCTGTGACACATTATAGAAGGCTTTTAATGACCACAAATGCCCTCCACATCTTTTATGGCATGGGTTTGTGTAAATAGCTAAAGCTATCAAATCACACTGATACAGGCTTTGTGCACTGAATTCATTTTTAAGGATTTTGGAGGGTGGACTTTAGCTAGCTAGCCAGGCAAAACCTGGTTTGACTGCTACTTAATAATTAACAGCTCCTTTGTTTCTTTTTTTAGGAATAAGGTTAATAAAGCCCACTATCTTATTTTCTATTAGGTCATGCTTCCACTCTTTGCACATTTGCATTGTTAAAGTTCACAAATTAAAATTGGCTGTTTAATCAAGGGAAATCTAATACCAGAGTTAGGAACAATTTTTTACTATACCTTTTTTCAGTATCTGTACTTTATGAGTTTATCTTTCACCTAAAACTTTATACTTTTACTCATTTCAAAAGAAATTAAAAAAAAATCCCTGCTGCCTACTCACTACATTTTCAAACACATCACTTCATTTCTCTATAATCATCTATTTATAAAGCCATAAGGCGACTTTAACATCAGACAGCTTCAAGTTTAAACTATAACAAATCTAAACCTTAACACGTAACAGCAAGAATGAGACTGAATACCTATGACTGTACTCTGTCTGTTGCTATGTACACTTTGTTTTTACCAAGGCAGTTTGTACCGTGTCAGCTAGCTATTAGCATTAGTCAGAGTCATCATGATAACATTTGCTAACATTTGAGAGGATAAGCTGTTGTTAGTTAGCCTTGGCTAATGTTTTCATACATTCCTTGGTTGCTTGGTGAAAGAGGCACTAATTTACCATTAGTAACTAACAGTGTGTGATTTGAAGCAGACATCTTTTTTTCTAGGAATCTTTCTTGTACTTTTACTTTAAGTAAAAGTAAATTAAAGTCCCTCACTAAATTAAGGGAATCTGACAATTAAATAAGGTATTAGTGACAAGCTTTATTAAAAGCCTCCTGTTTAGCTGTGGCTAGTAATATTGAGTAAGAATGAGGAAAATACTCTGTGACTGCTAGCTAGCTCACCAAACTCGGCATATCATGTCACCTCTTTTTCATGGAACAATTTGCAGTCCAATCAGAAAGTATTAGATTCACCTCATTGCCTGTATTCTGCTAAAGCTACTTACTCCATTTTGGATATTCTACTCTGAAATAGGACTGTGTGTTCAGGGGCCAGTATAGCCAAAGCAGTTGTTCTATTTCTCATGGAAGTGAATTAGCATGTCAAAGTTCAGCAAATTTAGCACATTTGACTCACACCTCTGGGGTTGGGGGTTTGATTCCTGCCTCCGTCCTGTCTGCACAGAGTTTGCATGTTCTCCCCGTGCTTCGGGGATTTCCTCTTGGCACTTGGTTTCCTCCCCCAAGTCCAAAGACGTGCGTCGTAGGCTGATTGGCACCTTTAAATTGTCCATAGTGTGTGTGCGATTGTGCCCTGTGATGGGTTGGCACCCCGCCCAGGGTGTCCCCCACCTTGTGCCCCGAGTCCCCTGGGATTCCAGAAAATGGATGTACATAAAATAGAAAATAGGGTACAGAAAATGGATGGATGGATGGAAGTTCATCAAAGTTTATTAGCATTGGAAATCTGTAATATGAAACTGTTGACTGCAACAAACTCTCCTGAGTGATTTAGCTCTAATTTAGCAGACTAAAAGCTAGTGTGCTTGCATTTGAATGAAAGCTAATTCTTTCTGTGTCCTTTCATAAATTAACTTTCTTTCCAGCAAAATTTTAATTCAATTCAATTTTATTTAACGCTTTAAATAATACACAGTCACAGAGCAGCTTTACAGAAATCTGGATGTAGATGTAGTTCTCTAATGAGCAAACCAGAGGCAACATCGGCAAGGAAAAACTCTCTGAGATGACATAAAGAAGAAACCTTGAGAGGAACCAGACTGAAAAGGGAACCCATCCTCTTCTGGGTGACACCAGATTATACCGTAAATCAAAACTCTTCTACAGTTGTATATCGTTAAAAGGTGAACAGTACTAAGTGTGTTGAAAAAAGATGTTCAGTATGAGCAGATTGAGCATGAATCCCGGGATGAGCAGAGAACAGTGTTTATGATTACAGCAGCCATTCTTAGGTACAAATCTACAGTATGTATGTGATTATCCACTGAAACAAGGGTGAGCCTGGGACATAAACTGTTTCTGGGAACTGCAAATCATTACGGATCATCAACAGCAGCAGAACATGAGTCAGAAGTACAGGCACACACTCAGCCTTCAAGAATTTGAATGCTTCATGCCTAAATTTAGTATTCTACTCAGTATTTTGTCCTTCATAAACACAGAAATGTTCACTGAGATATATACATGGGATGAAGTCCTACATTTATCAAGCTGTGGTTTCTTATCTGTAATAGCAAAAGAAGTGTTTTGTTGGAAAACATTTTCAATCATACAGACACAGTGAAAAAACATCACACTTAGAAGCCTCTCGCGCTACAGGAGGACACATTGCATTATTGCGTATTAAGATAAGCATCCCGGAGGCACATGTGCGTCAGATAAACGTTTGTAGCATCTGACATTAGTGATCTTGCCGCATAATTTAAAAAAAAAGACAGCAGAGAGAGTTTTGACTTCACTCAACATGAAGTGTTATGCTGCCATAAAAGCTTTTTTTTTTATAGATAATTGAAGTGGAAGAGGTTTTAAGTACTTAGTAATGCCAGCCTCCAGATTGCAGTAAAGCTCAAAGTACAAAGAAACCCACAAACCAGATGGACCGACATGTCTCACACTTTCCAGGTGGAAAATATTATCAGGAGGTCTGTCCATGTTACACTGCCAAGGACGGGCTGCTGCAAACATGTTCATTCCCACTGACAGAAGAAATTCTGAGGATATTTTTCTAAGAAATTTGATGTCAAGTAGGTATATTTAAGCAGTAGGTAGCTCAGCAGTTACAAAACGTCTCCTGCCTGCTGCGTGTTAAAGGAAACGGGACTAAATTGATGATAACTGTGAAACATGATCATGGACAGAACTTTGATCTTCCAGTAGTGTGCTAACATTAATAGTAACAGTAATGAAGTTTATGGCTCCTAATCAGGCAAACATTTAAAATAGAGTTGAAATAACTGAAGCTCCACCTTCTTCCTAGTTCCTAGTAGAATAAAACATGACAGGGGGACTGCTGCAATGGAAAAATAATCAACAACAGGTTACTCAGAAACCAGAAAGTTCTGAAGACTTTCCTGTGGCGGAAACCTTACTGTTACAAAGTGCTGACACTGGAGGCTCCTTCCATAAATGATACATTTACAGAAAGCTTCATCTTATCACAGAGTATACATTTTTCTTTTTTAAATAACAGGACATTTTTTAACACATTTATTATGAGTCTTGGATTATGCGGAGAGTCTGCCATACATCATAAGTCCCTGTTAATGATTTGTTACTATAGAAACAATAACGTATTAGAAAAAGCGCATTAACATAAACCTGTGATTTGAATTACAGCTGGCACTGTCAGTGTCAGAGCTGCTGCTATAGAAGATCAATCAACACCTTCTGACCAATCAGAATTGAGCATTGAGCAACAGTTCTGTGATATAACTTCCAATAAATTCTCATCTGTCTCTTTTTCCACTAGTAGTCTTCTCCATACTATTCAACAACTGCTACCCAAAAGTCTACCCACGAGTTCCCCAAACGTTTGACAGTTCCACAATCACTCTCCATTTAGTGGAGTGGAGCTAAGTGTCCATTTCAGAATGTGCAGTACAGACAGAGAGGACAGTAACCAGACTGAGGCGTTTCTGCATAATTATGTATTGAACAAGCTCCAGGGAATGACCCAGTTTCGGTATGCTTCTCTGGTTTTCTATAAGGCCTTGCATCTCAGTGCTTGACCTGTTCCCTAATCACCTTCAGCTCTGTGTTTAACGGCACAAGCTGCAGTAACTAATAGTGACGGCCATAAATCAGGAGTACAGCCTGAACTGTATGAAATACTGGAGCTGTTAAGCATGACCTGGTTAGAAAAAGAGACACAGAGAGGCATTTTATCTGATGCTTCGTAGTGAACCCAGTTTACAGCCAACACTGTATACAGATGCGTATTCTATGCATTTTTGGTAATAAATTAATAATTTAGAACTCTTCTAAAGCCATAAAGATGGCTGAAGAGGCATTTATTAGTGCTAAAGAGCCAGACCAGAGACTTCTAACTAATTAGTCCAGCTCGTCATTCAGGCTGTGTGAATGGGACACAGGTGGAGTTTATTCACTGATTGAGTCTCAGCCTGGATATAAAGACCAGGCCACCTGTTTAAAAGAGTAGAAAGAGTCAGGTTTTTTTTTTTGGGTTTTTTTTTATTTCGGAAGAAGTCTATTTTCTGTAAGTCAAGCTCTGTGGCCAGTTTTTTTTTTTTTTTTTTTAATTCATGGGCTATGTTAATGTTACAAACCTTATTGCTGAATTCTGGTGTTTTGCTCAAATCAGAGTTTACAGCCTTAGCATGTTTTTTCACTTATTGTTTATCGCTTGTTGGAGTGCACTATCCATTTTTTGAAAAAACTGTAGCCAAAAAGCATATCCTACAGCCCACTCTATGATTTATACTCTTCACATTTGTTTTTGATTTACATGGTTATGTTATATGCTAGGCTTTTAACTAGCTTTATTGCCAAATTAGAAAAGCAAGCTACATACATTAACCTAGTTCATCAACGATTTCTTCTACTTACTTCCAAGCTTTATTTTTCTCTGTAATGTCTCTAGAAACATTTACTGAGAGGTCATGTATGATACTATAATAATAATAATAATAATAATAATAAACAATGGTTATAAGTAACTTCCATTTTTGGGTGTCAAACAGGAAATGGGAACTAATTGCAGGTAGGAACTAAAGTTGTGAGTGGGGAACTGAAGAAATGTCGGACCCCACGTGCCATAGGATTGGTCTAAGGAATCGTTAAAGCGAATGAGCAAGACAGCAAAGTCTAATGTTGTTTTTTTTCAGTCTCACAAAGTCAGTGTTGTGCTTATGTTAGCTTGGGCGTTTGTTTCAATTAATAGGTATTTTCGACAAAGCATACAGTCTATGCCTTTCTGCAGCTTACTTAGTTGAGCTTTACAAGTGTTCTTACATATGTATATGATGAATGTCATTGACGTTTGTTTTCGGGAACTCCTGCAGACAATGAGTGTGAAATAGCACACAACAGTGCTACGTTGCCATAATAGTGGATGAGCCCATTGTTTGTTTGGATTTGTCACTTCCCTCCATCATAACTAATTTGCATAGAATTGAGGGAAAAAAATCAATTCAAGCGTCGCTTGTCATGCTCTTTGTTGATGAAATCGCAGTTCCATGTCACACACATACATAGCAAATGAATAATCATCTGTCGCTTTGTCACTTGCTAGAGTGATGTAGGTTAAGTATCCGGTATCTGTCATTAGTTTAGACAAACATGTACCCTGGATTGTTGATTTTAAAATTCAATAACATTGTGTAGTTTGACGTACATTATAAACAACAAAAAACTGCACATTTACCAGATAGATCACAGTAGTGATAAACTGAACACATTAACCACAGGAAAAGCCTTCGCAGAAAGGATGATTTGCTCTGAAGGTTGGCTGGGCACTCATTGTTATCAGATGTGATATATGATGCTATATTCATATTACAAGCTTCTCTGCACATTTCAGATTTTTTGCTCAAATTGGATCTGTGTATCATGATGGTTCGCATCGCAAGTGACCCATTTCTGTCTTTAATGTGAATGCCCCCGTTCCCAGAAATTTTCCACATACACACATCAATTTCTTCAAATTCTTTCAGACACTAGTTGGTTTCAGTAAGCTCCTTCCAGTTTAGCTTGAATTGTTTCAATTCCCCAAATATCATGTAAATCACCCATTCTTCCACTGAATAGTCACTGTTATCGCTGTCCTTCATTGTTTTGCTGGACTTTTGTCAGGACTTCTGTTGCTCTCATTCATGCGCATAGCCACTTATTGGATATGCATCCAGATGAGATTTCTGTGTCTACACAGTACTGAAAAAATCAGATATGTGTCAAATTAAGGCAGAAAATTAGATTTGTGTCCCTTGTAATGTAAATATAGCCAAAAAGATGAGTTCATGTGAATTGATTAGAATTCTAATTATGAACCAGTGGTTGCATATGAAAGTGGCTCATATCTTATTTGAAAAGATCTTCATTTTTGTGTCCACACAGCTAAAAAAAAAAAAAGTTAAATTAGATCTGTGTCTCACTGAAGCAAAAATAAATAAATAAATAAATCAAATTTGGGTGACTGTAATGTAAACACAGCCTTTAGCTCTTTACCCTGTAAAGTGCAAAACAGGCTTATTCCTGCAAATAAACCCCAATAATCTCACAAGCCATCAAGATGCAGTACTGCTAATGTAATGTACTTACTCCTTATTGAAAGCAATCTGCAGTCATCAAATTGTAATGAAATAGTATGCCTCCATTTCCATTTACAAGGAAAGTTCTTGTGAAAAAAAAAAAAACAGGAAGCGAAGTGAATGGCGTGGGCACACCATGGCTTGTTAGCGAGGGCAATGATATCAGTGAGCGACGGAGGCAATCACAGGCCACATGCTGTGCAGGGCATATGGAAAGCTTCAGACTCCAGGCTTTCGTCAAAATTAATCCATCATATGAATGGATTAGTGTGTGGGAGAGAGTTGTATGCGTGGGATCTGGATGTGAGGGGATGGGGGTTGGTGTAGCAGTTTGCTGTCTTTTCACAGCAGGCATCAACCATGTTTAGATTTATCACAGCTCCCTTGGTGAGCAGCTTTAGCAGCAAGAGCATAACACACACAAGCATACTTCATCATTTAATAAGGCAATTCGTCATTGTTATCCAATAAAACAACACATTGAGCCTCTTGTTTGATTGAATCAATCCATGGCCAGTTTCTCACCAGCTAACGCTAGAAGAATGCTACAGTGTGTTCAGAAAAGGTGTGTGTAGTAGGAATGGGGGGATATTTAATGGACAAAGCAGAAAAGACATTCATTACACACTGAGAGTGGGATTATAAATGGGAGACTTGGATAGTTCAAATCCTATTAGACATGGGTCGATAGACTGATAATTAGAGGGGTCATGTTTTTTCCCTCCCATGCTGATGGGGGTTTGTGGCTGTTCCTGTCATTGTTCTGCAGAGCTTACTGCCCTCTGCTGCACTGGCTGTGACATTAACCACCTTCTGGTCATGTTGGAATAATAACAAACCCCCACCCCCCAGGTAAATATGTCACAGCTTTAGCTCATATATAAAATTACCTTCTGCTAAATTTAGATCAATGCTGAAATCTTAGAAAGCTGCATTGTTAGGGGCTAGACGATGCCAAAGGCTCCTTTGTTGGCACCAGGTTTCAGAAATATCATGCATTCATTAATATCCTGCTCAATGGGTCCTGCGCTTATCCCAGGATCACACGGCATGAGGCAGGAATACAGCCTGGGTGGGATGCCAGTCCATCACAGGGCATCATGCACACTCACACATTCATGCCTAGGAGCAAATTGATCTAGAGCAGTTCACCTACCGGCATGTTTTGAGAGATGGGAGGAAACTGGACAACCTAGAGAGCTACATGTACACAAGGAGAAAATGTGAAACGCCACACAGACAAGAACCCAAGCTGAGGATCAAACCATGTGGCAGTGGTGGTGTGCCAACATGCCGCCTCTTCACAAAAATTAGCCGCAGGTATTTTTCTAGATTCCTCTCAATGACTCCTTTTCACAGGAATGATTTATTTTTGGCATAATTGTAAAGCATTAGCTATGACCTCAAGAGATTTGAATCCTCACAATATCAAAGCTATACATGACTGGCAGTCCAAGAGAGCATAATTGGTTCTCAATATTGGCATTCCTCTCTCTTCCCTGTGGACCAGAGTGACACTAGCCAGTAACAAGTATCTGAGAGCACATGTATGCAGAAGAAGGCACTTAATGCTCTCTTCCAGTCCTGTTTAGTGCCCTATAACTTTGGATGAGCACCAGTTTGAAATGGTTTCATGAATACAGGAACTGACAAAAAAGAAAGAATGGCTCCATTTATTAACCACACCACCAGTTTCAACTCAAGATACAAAATACATTATACAGTCATGTGAAAAAATTAGGACAAGCCTATGTTTTTTTTTAACATATGGACATTTGATCTTCATTTTAACAATATTGGGAGATTCAAGTAATATAACTAAACAAATAAAACCAAAGA
>CM075026.1:13170644-13203144 GCA_037576675.1 Pangasius sanitwongsei
CATTGTGGTGGTGTATAGAGCCAAAAATGTTAGAATTGTGTCGATGTCCCAATATTTATGGACCTGACTGTACATGTAATAGGCCTACTGTATGAAGACATTTAGTGGTGACAATTTCATTTAGCTATGCAAGGCTATTTTTGCTAGCTAATTCTTTGGAATTACTTTGTATAATATTATAATAGGAAAAACAACAAGCTAGGTTACTTGAAGATTGGGGCATCATTAACTGATTAAGTTGAAATGCTGTATAACACCAGAAGATTGAAAGATTGAAAACTTGCACAATTGGCAGGACAAGACAAATACTATACAAGACTATAAACATCAAAAAGCGGCACCAAAATGTCAGCGTGGAAATAAAACAATAGACTTAGAAGAGATGGCGTCGTAGTGTAACTAGGAGCTGGTTAGGGGCTTTCTGTTAGTGTGGTTAATCAATTGTAATATATTTTTGTTAGTTTCATTTAATTATTCAAATTACAAATTACAAATGGTTTACATATCCATTAAATCCCAGCACTGGAGCTCAGGTAAACTTGACATCCACAGCAAATTAACAAATTATCAGCCACTTATAAATTAAATCCTCACAACAGTATAAATATGTAATGTGATGCAAGTAAGTAATGTGAGGATTTTCTATGTTTTCATTGGGGTTCTTTTAAATAAAGTGAAATGAAAGTATCAACTGATTTACATTTTTTATTTGAAAAATAGTAAATACATAGACACTATTGCTTCAAGTAAAGTCAGTTTTATTGAATTTGCAATCTATAAACACATACTATACAATATGACAAAATATTGATCAAGTGAGATTATAGTGAAATACAGATGTAACTGAATACATTATCTGAAATGAACATACAAACAGATACGTACACAGATGCAAATAGGACGTGCACTTTTTTCAGATTTGAAGCTTGCAGGACAAACAAAGACATTTAAAGCATCTTTATCAACTACCTGGCTTAAATGAAGCTAGCAGTTTGTTTATATTTTGGGAAACAGACCCAATTAAATTCATTAGAAAATATCACAGGCAAATGCAAACAAAAGTAACAACTGTATGAGTGGGATTTTAAAAAAAAAACAGCCCCACACACATTAGACAAATTAAAATTGAGACAGATTGTGAACTGGAGTGATGTAGCAGAGGTTGAGGATCTGTCAGAGCCAGAATTCACACAGCATGCTGACAGTGCTATTATTTCAACCTCTGGGGTGTTTCCAGGGGCATAATGGTAGGGTTTATAGGGAATTAAAAAAAAAAAAAACCTCTTCTGGTTAAGGCCATGCCCACTTCAGGTGCTGAATACAGATACAGATATTTTTCCCCTACAGCCATATATACAAAATACAAGGCAATATGGGGACAAATGTAATAGAAGATCAGTGAGTAGAATTACAGTTTCAGTAGAATGACCGTTGCAGCACAATGCACTAAAGTCACAGGGGAGTTTGGTTTGTGAAGATCAACTACACAGCAAAGTGAATGAAGTGAGGTGAACTATACTGCTGACATGCAGACACCATTCAGTCCCATGCAAAAGAGGTCGACTTGCAAAGTGGAGTACTTTTAAAAGCTACTAGGCTCCTCCTCTCTCTGATGATAAAGTGTGTGTGTGTGTGTGTGTGTGTGTGTGTGATGGGGATCAACGCCTGGGACACCAGTGAACTCTGTTTGCAGCTGCTGCGCTTATTCCAGCCTGGCTTTGTTCACCATGGCTGAGGTCAGGGCTTCCCTAATGACATCATTGGTCAGCTGATTGTCCAGTCTCCATTATTCTAAATCAGGGACAAAGGATTCCCCCTCCACCACTTCACAAACTTCACATCATTTTCAGCAGGTGTTGTCCGAGCCTGAGACCAGTTTAGACTATAAACGTAACGTAAATAGATTAGACCAAGATTATCAACAATATATAGTAAAATTATTACATTTTAGAATGTGAGGAAATATCTGTGGAGTTAATGCTAAAATAGAAATGTACTTGAAATTCAGGACCATCATTTTCTTTGCTACGTGTACTTTTGAGATGTTGTATTCCATCTAACTGGAAAGAATTTTGTGCAAAACTTTTTTTTTCCCCACATTGATCACAATTGGTATTACAGCAGGTCTTTCCTATTTAACTATACTCTGATGGTTTTATTTCTTTCAACTTTTAGTCTTGCAGATGATTTCTCTTGTGAATAGCAAAGATCAATAAGGTTTGAAACCATGTGTTCAATCGCAGGCGCCATAATTCTCTGCTGCAGTGAGGGTGTAGCAAAAAAAGATTCTGCAGTACTGCCGGGAAAAAAAATCCTTCATCAACAGACAAAGGAAATTGTTTTCACACTTGTGAAACATTCATACTATCAAAATAAATGTTACAATATGATAGTGTGCATACAATACATTATTGAGAAGCATCGAAGATGCTGATGCATTAATTTTTCTTCTCCACACATATTCTGACCATCTCGGATATTTGTCAGTCCTAGCTTTCAGCTGTCCAATCAGCAGACTTCTTATGAGTGGGCTGTCAACTACCACAACAGAAGTATTCACCCCATCATCATGAGACCACTGTTATACTTGTCCCTGAGCAGGGATTGTTTTAGTGTCATCTGGGTATGAGAAATGTGCTCTAACCACAAGCCATAATTTGCTTTGGTATCTCGAGGCCACAACACAATTCAAGGCTATGAGATACTTAGTCTGTGGCCTTGAAATATTAAATCAATATTTTTATTTGTGTTCATGTTTTATTAAACAATGACCACCTTGTGACCTCAGTGGTTCTGTAGAATTCACAGTCCAAAAAAGAGGCCAGGATTCAAAATATGTAATTTTGAATATTTCAAATTAAAGCAACATTATCACTGAAATAAAAACAGTCCAAATAATCCAAGATCAAAAATCCAAATAGCAGAGAGAAAACCAGGCAAAGGTAGGAAGCAGAACTTGCTCAAGTGATAAAATACACAGCTTAAATGCACAGAGAGATGCACTTGATTAACAAGATACAAGTGAGCAGAGTGGCTCCGTCTTGTGGCAGGCAAAAGCATCAACCCAAAGCCTCGCAATCGCAAGTTCAATCTTGAAGCTGCCACAGCCATCCATGGTCAGGAGTCCAAAAGAACAAAATTGGCCGTGCTCTCTGGGTAGTAGGGATGACGTACTCTTTCTCACCTATCAATCACAGCGACATTATTCAATCGTGGGTGACTGTGAGCACATGTATGCAGAAGAGGGCAGATAGCGCTGTCCTCCAATTGTATTCAACTGCCCTGTGATGTACAAATGATGCAGTTGCTTCATGTGTCTCAGAGGAAGTAAGTGTTAACCCTGTTGGTAGCTGTCATGTGATAGGTATGAGTATGCTAGTGGATAAGTATTGACAATGAACAAACTGGGAGAAAATGGAGCAAAAAAATTAAATGGACAAACGTACTAACCAATCCTAGTGCAGCAGCTGGGGATATTTATGGCACAAGAGGCTGAATTTGGAAAGAGAAAACAGAGTTTATCCATTAATTATTGGTCCAGGTATAATTGTTGGTTTTAGGTGTCTACGTTCTCCTAGTGTACAGATTTCCAGAGAGACACAGGACAGGTTTGCAGCTCAAACTCCTACTGCAGTAACAGTAGATTTGTCCAGGATCTGTGGGGAAAAGTGTTATAAAGATCCGATATTGATCCTTTTTCTACAGTCAGCCACTGGCAATGTCTCAAACCCCATAATACTATCCCAAATAGAGCTAGTGTACTTATTTATTTAGTATGAGCAGCATGGTGGTACAGCAGGTAATGCTGGATGCCTCACAGCTCCAGGATTACTATCTGTGTGTAAAAAATATAAATTAGTTTCTGACACTGAATAAATATTTAGTATGAGCAGCAAAGCAGTAGTGACAAACCCAGGATTAAGCATCTAAAATCTGATTAAATTGAATTATTGTAGGTCAGCTCTCCAAAAGGGTTGGAGGAGACTGTCATTACTGGTGATTAGGCTCTGAATAATAGCTCCAAGATGGTTGCTTCCTTAAGGCTTCAAGCAAGCAGCATTAAATGTTCTTCAAATTTGGTAAGTGTTAAAAATGTTTTACGGTTCCTGTCACCAAAGACGTCTGTGCAGCTGTTTCACAAAAAAAAAAGTGACGGCAACAGTAAAGTGATTTCATCTGGAGTAGTCTTGCTTCAGAACTGAAACTGGAGACAAGCACAGCTCTGGGACTGCTAACAAAAGAAGTGGGGGAATTGTAAATGTGAAGGATTGATGCAGTTGCATGATGGGATGCAGTGAAGGAACTGTGCGAGGGTTAATCAATACTGTTTTCTGCTAGGGCTTAGGACTCGGCTTTCTGAGAGCAAATACAGATGGCAAACATCGTCTAATGAGGTCTCCTGCAGACTCACAACAACTCTACATTGAGCCACATTATATGCCAGACTAGCATAATGTAGAGTATTGAAACCCAAAGTAATGAAAGAAAACATTTGATAAACAGGCTTTGGCCAGGGGTACAGTAGAACATATTAATTGGTAGAATTTTTTATTACAATTAGTTTGTTAGCAGCCACCAAAAAAAAAAAAAAAAGAAAGAAAGAAAAAGTGAAACACAGTAACAATATGTTCTCACTCATTAGAATAAAAACAAAATAAAAAAAAATACACATCCAATAAATGATTGTATTCTCAAGAAGTAATTAAAGTCATCATTCCTTATGCATGATTTGCATCAGCATCTTTTGTTTTTAATCACAGTCTGTAGGTGGTCATACAGCATCTGGTAGTAATCAAAAAGCATTTCAGACCCTGGATGTCTGGGGAAAAAATGGGTACTATTTCCACAGACTAAAGTGGGACCTCATGGAAGGTAATGGGACTCAGGTGTGTTGGAGACAGTCAGAAATTAACACAATTCCATAAAAAGTGTACTAGTCTACATTAGATAAAATGATTTAGCCTGAAAATCCATTTGCAGAAATATACTGACGCCTATACATAAATGGTTTGATTGGTAATCTGAAGATGTTTAGTCTACTGGTGGAGCCTGGAGCTGTTTTCCTGGTTTACATTTATGGTTAATTCAATTTTACATACCATGATACAGAAATCTGATGGCATATATAGACCTGGACCTCCGTTTCCACATGAGTAGTATATAGATTTGGAAACTTCATGGCTTCATCCCAGATAAAAAAAAATTTCCTTGCATCTGATTTCATATGGAAATTGTTTCCTAACCACTGCACAAAATTTTGGGTTACAGGATAAACAATATTTCCAAATGGGGCTGATGTGATGTTGGTTCAGAGAAAAGGCGGTAAGTAAATATATGTAGGTTTTGTGTAAAAGTCTCAGATCCAAGACATCTAAATTTTAGCTAAGTTGGTGTTAATCCTGCAAGATGTCTAAATTTCACTAGTGAATTGCAACTAAAAAAGACCAAGAACTGTCTACTTTCACAGCAGGAGGTTGTTGATATTATACCAAGTTTACTAGGAAGTTGTTGATATTAAACCAAGTTTACTCAACACTAACTGTTGTAAACAAAATTCTCTATGTAAGGAATAAAACACTTGGGGCATGCCGTGAAAATAATCTACAACAAGGTAGTGTGATGCAGCTTGGCCTGAAGCAGAGTTACTATTACTGAGTTACTCTAAACACTAAAATTTTTTCTTTATTAAAGATGTACACATTGTACATTTGTGTCTGTTTATAGATATAAGTATGTCTTGAAGTTAATAATAGCTTGTCATGTTACCAAGCCTTCCATCCTGAAGACTTTCTCATGTCAGAAGACTTATAGCTTTACCTCTGACTATTAAGACACTGGAGACTCCTTCCAAAAATGCTAAATAAACATCTCACAGAAAACGTAACCATATCGACAATTACATATGGTTTTAATACATATGTGTTTACATGGCGTGTCCATCATACAAGTCCCTGTGTAACTTGTTTGTACAGAAAGATAATGTGTTAGAACATTACCAACCCCTTCTGACCAACCAGAATTGAGCAGAATTGAGCAATTGACAGTGCTGTGGTATAATAACATTTAAAGACGTGATGGTTTGAACTTTATCCAAGCCACTGATGATATTTTGCTCTGAAAATGTTGTTTTGTCATGATGTTGAAATGTTTGCTTTCCTGTTAGAAAGCAATGATCACTAATCAGATTGCAACATTCATGATTCTGAGGCTTTCTGAAAATGCTTTATGAGACATGGACAAAGCATCTGAAGCGAAGACTTATTTTCTGTAGTCGTGACTGGAAGGTTGTAAGTCCAAATCCCAGGACTGCCAGAGAGCCACTAGTGAACAAAGCCCTTAACCTGGAACTGCTCAGCTTTGTGCTTGGACCCCTAATGGACTCAGAAATAAGATCTTCAGAATAAGTGACTTCTTAAGAACCATTATGAAATTCCCAAATCTCATCCTTGAGAGCATTTGATGACATCAAGGACTTACGTGTATTTATAAAGCCGTATCAGCTTCATCATGTGGGTATTCAGAAGGAATTGCATGGCATAAACACCTCATTTTGTGATTGTCCAAAATAGGCAAAGTAATTCTCCAGGAGTATGTGGTTAATCATTCCGTTGCAATGTGCTTTCCATTTGTGTATGAGACCGGGAACTACACCATTAGCAGTGAGGTCTACAGACCGAAGTGAGGTCATTCCTTTCCTCACTCTCAGTGGAGCAGATACATTCATTCCCTTTAGAGTTCTCCGGCTACTGGAAGAAATGTGGAGGTTGAAACATTGAGTCAGAGGGGGAAATCCATCACATCACTCTGTGTTTGTCTTACTGCTGAGTGTCATTCCAGCTTTAAAAAAAAAAGTAAAGCATATGGCATAGGTCAGTGCACACGGCGCCAGTTATGAGGTCAGCAGGATGACTGAACACACCAGGTTAGGTTTTGTTAATGAATGGACCTAAAATTGGTACATTTCTTGGATTTACGAAGAAAAACTTAGACCACAGAAAACTAGCATCTTATTGTGTCTTTACAAAACTTCTTACCACTTTCATTGAGTGAATGTTTGTGTCTTATTCCTTATATTCCACCATTACTTTTACTTTCATAAATATTTTTTTTAAAGTTTTGTACTCGATTCATTCATTTGTACTAATGAATATAGATTTCCTTTGATGATTTCTTTTAATAACACTAATAATTTAGACACATCTAAGTACATCACACTGATGAAACATGACAAATCTGGCTATTTCTTTAAAGAAAAAGTTGGGTTTTTTTTAAATACAGTAGAAATGTTGCCATCCACATCAATTTAGTTGCTGCCAACAAATTGTCTGAATTTTTTTTTATATGTTTGGAACCAAGAACCATAGCACCACCAGCAATCATAAGAAAAAAAACGTATACTGTAAATTAGAGACTGGGGCTGATTTCTTTCTAGCCTTTACTGTAGATTCATGCAGTATATTAGTGACAGTCATGCCAAGTGGTTACACAGAGTGAAATGACCCCAAGAGTTAGTGTCCAATGTGGGTAATTTATTTAAGCTCACTTTATTGACACATCCGTAACACATCATTAGTATTGATTGAGAAGGCACAATGAAATACAGTCTTGGGTGTAATAAACATAAATGAGGTGGTTAACGTTCTCAATAATTCATTTTTTCGATTCTTTGATGCCTTTGGAGGAAAAGTTAGAAGTAAACTAAGCAAACAAAGTACAAATTACATGAAGGAACAAAGACAGAACTGTAAGATTTGTGTGATTTGAATGAAAGAGCTAGCTAATGGCACACACAGCTTTTCTGTTTTTCATGATTGCTATTTAGAAGAGACATGATTGCAGACTTGATTTTAAAAAAAAATAGAAAGCAGGAATGGTTCTGCTGGTCTGTCTTCTTATGACTCTGTGTGTGTGTGTAATAGTTTTTATGCCTACTATAAGAACCTCTGTTATAAGGCACTCTAATGGTTTTATAATAGTAACAGTAGTTACTATAGTAGAATTGTTTTAGTTCTCCTATTCAATAATATGACCAGCTGTCATGTCACTGTTCCATGTTCCTTAATGTGTGTTTGTACAACGCAACGCACCATGCCATTAGGTCTTAACAACACCTTTAGGTATGCAGCATTCCTCACCACTCTCCTTGCTCTGTGCATCCTGGGGCCTGTGAATACATCAGCACTGCACAGATCAGTGACTGAACAGTCAATACTTCTCAATTTATGTCTTTGAAACAGCCAGTGATTTGCTTTAATGTTATGCTTTCCACTCTTCAGTCAAAAATGTCAAGAAAAGGAAAATAGTACCATTGCTCGAGTCATAACATGGCCAAACACTAAAAGAAACAGTGTTTGCAGTGCTCGCAGCTTTGGGCCTGAGAATTCCCCGGTTTATTATAGCATGCTCCAGGAGGGCATGTTGAGTTCACCACATGTCAGAAACGTCCAGTTCTCTGCCTTTCTCTCTCTGCAGGATCATCAAGGGACCTGTAGCATTTTTCCTTCTCTGGATCCATCTGTTATAGTGTAACTGTCCAGATACCTCCACACCCACTCCTCTACAGAAGCGCATCCTGCCAATAACTATCATTATCACTGCACTGAATGATCTCCCATGCAAAAGTACAGAAGAAATCTAGATTCCAGTGTTTTCAAAGCTATAAATCTCTCTGCTGGTGCTTAAAGAGTTGTAATTATGTTGCAGAAATGCGGTGGAAGAATGTACTACAATTACTGCAGGACTCAATTTGAGGTAGGATGTGATGGGATGCTCTTTATCTTGTAGGGAAAAAAAATCGACAAAATTTTCCCTTTTGTAAAACTGTCATGCCCATTTGACATCAATTACCATGTTTATAATCAATATTTTACTCCCATCCGTAGTTGAGCATTTAACTGGGCATATCAGAAGTTTACCATGTTAAACCAAGAAGTTACAATCTGGAAAAAAAATCAGAGAGAAATCCAACAGAGCCCATGAGTGGGACTTGTAACTCACATTCCTCACGCTTGTAACTACATACCTTGCCTATAATTTTATCTTCCTGTTATTTTAACTGAATAACAATGAATGAATCATTCATAGTAGTTACGTTATAATATACTTTTGGAAGAATAACTGAATAATAAGCCAATAGTTCCTGGAATTGTATAGTGCAGCCTGAGTTTCATTTACAGCATTTAGCATTTAGAGTTTCAATCTGTCAAAAAGGCAAAGTGAAAATTCTATGGCTAGAATAAGATTTGTGGAGAGAGAAAAAAACAAATCCAATAACCAGTGTAAAGTATATCCAGTGAAAGATGAGTGGAGCTCATTAGAGTGTACAAGACTGGGGAAATTTCTTAATATTATAATGTTGTATAAAAACACTGGTAGCACTTTTTTGTATTTATTGTATTGTATTTATTTCGCAGTACAGCTCATATTCAAAGTTTATTAAATAAGTATATAGTAATTATAAGACATCTTGTATTGTTCATATTCTACAGGGGGGTGCCAAAAGTCTCCATACATAGGGGACTATGTATGAGAGCACCGCGTTGGTTGTGCCTTCGTCAGTTGATGTTCGTGGACGTACACTTCTCGGTTGGTCCGCAACACTTCCCCGTCTTTTTGAATTTGGTAATAAGTTTGGCAACAGTGTCGTGTGTGATGTGTTTGCCACGTTTCCTGTTAAAGTCCATCGCAACCTCGCGACAGCTTCAAAACCAGAAGGCATTCTTAAAGGCTATCTGAAAGAAATATATATATAAAATATAAACTAAATATGAAAAATTTTGGAAGACATTCTGCTAAAAAGTGTTAATTTCCCCTCTGTATGGAGACTTTTGGGACACCCTGTATTTTAAAGCACATAGTAACTTGTGTGAAACTACCAGGTTTTTACAGCTGAACTTTTGTCACAATGCAATAATTACTATAAATAACATAGTACTTTAAGAAGCCATCATTTGGAAGCAGAATATGTATGTACATAGTAACTAATGTGAAAATACCAGGTATGCTAATGTTCATAATGTTAAAGAAACATAATAGTATTTCTGAAAAACAGGTAATTAATGATGAGAAATGTCTCGAAATACCTATAATTTTACATAACATTTACCTGAAGGTAAATCTTGTTGGTAATTTTTCCACATTTGTTACTATGCATGTGCACAATTTGTAAAATATGCACTAAGTATTACTAGTTAAAACAGCATATTTACTACAAAATCCTACAACAGACAGTTTTATATTTTAAAAACGTTCCAAGTAGAAGCCATTTTGGAAGCTAAAATCTGTAACCATCCAGAGCACCCATAAAAATTACATTTCTAAAGGTGATTTTTAATCAATGATGGCATAAAACCCGTTCTTGGTAGTGGACTGTCTTTTGAACATTGTGTTCTATTGTGTTCTAATAACTTGTTCCTCAAATAGGCTCTCAGCTTTCACTGCAGTTTCCAAGTACTAATTCAACACTTACCTGAAGCTAAATGTTATTGGTTATTATTTTGTGTTTCACACTATACAATTTTTGGCCTGATGTTGCTGTCATTGTCAAAAATCATGCATTATAAATGTGTGATTTAGTGCCATTGCTACCAAAGACAACCAACAACAAAGAGTCGTCTTAGAGTCGTCTTAGAGTGTGAGCACTGCTATGGCGCTCATCTAAAAGCCACCTATAGAAGGACAGCAAGGATTACGCAAAACTCACTGGACAGCAACATGCACAGTAATGGCATGTTGATGAGAAGAACAAATTTTTTTTATCATATAATCTGACATGGAGAACATGTTATCGCAGAGTCTATTACAGAATTCGATTATTACTGCTGTAATCACACAGATAAAACCCAGATACTAAACATGCCATACTTTCCATTCATCCTGTGGGTCATGTTTCTCCATCTTTGCCTTTACCTGTCTCCTGAGACAAGGACCTTTCTGTACCTCTCTTTATTATTTTCTGACATATCTTCAGAACCATGGCAGGACCTATACTTTCCCTTTCTTCAAAATAAAAATGGTGTGCTTGTCATTCCTGAGCTGACCCGTGTTGCTACTTTGTCATGTTTTTCATTATCTTGTCAAGTGCTTCTGAAGCCGAGACATATGTTGGGCTTTAACTGTAAGCTTTTTTCTGATGAAGGACAGCCATTGAGATGTTTATTACGGCATATGCTACTCTGCTTTTTCACCCATAAAACATCACAAATGCCTCACTACGTCTCATTCAACCGGCTGTGATTTGCAACAAAGCACCAACATCTGTGTGGCAGTCTGCTCTCTGCAGTGTGAGTGTGAAAACGGGCCCATCATAAACCCAGCGTTTAAGACATTTCCTAATAAAAGGCAAACTTGACCCATTCCTCGGCTGATGGTTTCCTCACATCTTCCAGGGCGCACGTGTGAGAGCTGCAAATGTGGAAGACAGAAACTTCGTTTAGTACCATGTGTGTCCAAATGCTCGATCAGCGAGAATGTAGACCCTTGAATGAAAACAGTAGCCGCTGACAAGAAAAACATGGCTGGTTCCAAGAGGCCCTCATAACTCGGAGGAACCGCTGCCTCGAGAAAGGAAAATAAAGCCTGCGTGTCGAGGCAGCTGAAAGACATACACTCCTCCACATCTAAAGGATGCAAACTTTTCAAAAAGAGACTAATGTTCTTGAGGTTACAAAACCACCGAAGAACCGCAGAATAATGGGTTTATTACAGACACAGTGGAGCGCAAGGACGTCTTCCAAACAGGATCAGATGCAGAGTTGATTTTTCAGAGCTTGAAAAACTACTTGAACACTCATGGGACTGAAATCAGCGGTTGGTTGAGCAACTGGAAGGTTTGAGCCATTGGAAGGTTTTTCTTCAGGCATTTACTTGAAAGAAAGAAGTGAAAGAAAAAGTGCTTTATAGATAGATCTCTGAAAGGCTATAATGGGCACATCCATAAAGCACTCAGTGGCCTGAGCAAACTTTTCACTGTTCTGGAAGAATGTCTGAGGAATGATTTAGATCTTGTGGTAAAACAGGCAGAATTCTTTTTAATTGTTTTCGTGCTAACAAAGCGAAACATGTCCAAATGATATTTAATGTGGTTTGTCAACATCACTGGAATACACAAATCTCACAACTAAACCACAACACACATTTCTACATTACTAACTTGGCAGTTTCAACAATTTACTTCTTGTGGAAAGTGCTCGTTTGCATAATTTTCATTTGTTTCTATGTATAAGTAATGATTTCTGGAATCTGGAACCTTTCTGAAACCCTCCTACAGAGAACCTCCTAGAGGAACAAACCTAAGAAACACTGAAGGTTCTAAATTTATCTTTTTTCCCCCTATAGTCTATAATGAACCAACATTGTAGCCCGATTTATGGAGAAATTATATACATTTCTCATGTGATCGTAAGTTTTTTGCACATGTAATGATGCGGATATGTGATCAACATGAAAAACATGGGAAAGTGCATTTCAGCATGAAATTGAACCCAAGTAAACACGTGACATCATGTGAACAATATGTAATCACGTGAAAAATAATTATTCATGTGAGCAAATAAGTAATCAGTAAATCACGTGTAAAGATCATACGTGAAAATAAAAAGACATGCACTAGATGTGAACAGTCCACTACATGTGAGAAATGTGTGAAACACACCAAGTGATGTGTCTATAAACCACTTGTGTAAAATTTACAAGTGAAGTTCATGTGACTTGTGTAAGGGGCTGCAGTACATTCAAAGCCTCCTCTTGTGGAGGAGCGCTTCTTTAGGTTGGTCGTAAATCATTCCTGAAACACCATGCATCATGTGAAGTGCTTTTAGAAAAGTGTTGGTTATCTGATACTTTAAAAAAATGGTTACGTTCTTGTCTCTTTAAAGGGGTTCTACTTGGAGGCTTCAGTGAAAGCTGAGAGCCCTTAACTATCTACAGAACATTTGAGGAACAAGTTGTTTGAACACAATAGGGTTCAAAAGACAGTTCGCTTTCCCAAAAACTGGTTTTATTTTTTCATGTATGCAAAAAAACCCCCACAGTTTTAGAAAAAAAAACTATGGATTTTAGCTTCCTAAACGGGTTCTATATGGAACTTTAAACAAAGAAACCCTTTGTTGTAAGGTTCAGAGAAACTTTAAATGTTCCGCCAGAGGTACAAAATGAAAATTAAGATTTAAACTTTTCTTCTTTCTAAGCGTCTACCAATTAGAAATAAAGAATGCTATCAGATAGTCAAGTCACATACTATTTCTAGATAAAGTCTATACGCCAGATAGCACTATCATGTATATCTCCACATAGCCATTATTCCTGCCTATACAAAAGTAGAAAATTAACTTACAGTGCTATGTAGGGATGTAACTGAATATTAATTCATTATTAGAATTGAACAGAGGTGTGCATCACAACTCTGATGCCTACGCAATAGAAGTCACATGAGTGGAAGGTTTTTACTTTTATGTGAGTGAGCGAGCAGTCAGATATGAAGCCTGCGGGACAAACAAATGTTCTTGAATATGACCTTGTGGTGCTGTGTGATGTATTTACATTTTCATGGTCAGAGTCACGGTGGTTTAAATTAGGCTACTAGTTTTATATATATATATATATCTTTTGGGAATTAGACCCAACTAAATTTGTTAGAAACTATCATGGGCAGATTAAAAAAAAAAAAAAAAACCTGTGCGAATGGTATTTAAAAAAAAAAAAAAAAAAAAAAAAAAAAAATGCCCATTTCTCTAGTTGAAACCAATTTACATACATTTCTACCTCTGGATTTCGGTTTTCCCCTTAGGCCATGCCCATTTTAGGGTTAAATCCTGATAGATAGCCCTAAAGAAGTTAGATCCAGCTTACAAATGTATTGTCTAGGATTCATCCAGACGCAAAACAAAGAAGCAAGACTTCTAAATCATTTTCTTGCAAATGTCCAAGCCACACATCCTCAACGATGACTTCAAATACACCACAGTCTTATTTGACTTTCCACCATGCAAGCATGCTATGTTTTTTTCCCCTTCCAAATTATCCCCTTTCTTGAGAAAATCATATGAGATTTGTTGTAGTGTTTGGCACATCACACTGTAGGTAGCACCAGATGGGAGTAAATGTCAAAAATGAGCTTTTTCCTCCCCTTTGATGGAATTACTACAAACACATGCAGATTTTTATACTTAGCTGTATTCTGGACTCATCATTTTGATAAATGTTCCTTCATGGAAGAAGAAAGGTATCTTTTTTTAATGAGTCATAAAGACTGTGCTGTCTGACTCAAGACCTAGCCATGGAGATATAAGAAAGGGAAGCACAGTTCTATCTGCTTTTAAAGTTGAATCAAGTCACCGGTGTTAGTGAGGTCTGGTCATACAGTGGATGAAGCCAGATGTATTATTAATGAGTGGCACTGTCTCACAGCAGATAGTGTTGCTGCCTCCCAGCTTGAGGGTCTGAGGTTTGATCCTGAGATCCTGAAGTCAGGTTACTGTCTGTGAGGAGTTCTCCCATTGTCCACATGGGTTTCCTGTTTCCTCCAGGTTTTTCCAGTTTCCTGGTGTGGACTGGCATCCCATCCGGGGTGAATTCTCCTACCTTGCACCCAGTGTTTCTGGAATAGGTTCTGCAACCAGGATAAAGTAGTTAATGAAGATGACTGAATGATAGCTACATAGAATGCAGGGTGAAATGATATACCCATAGTACACTATAAGTGCTACCACCCTGCATAGTTTAAAATCACCCCAGCAATTAATTCACCTCCCACCATACTGAGTAATCCTATCAGACCCTGCTCCATCCAGGAGCAATTTCAGAGTGGGTTCTACCCCCAGAGATCCACAAAACACAGCCAGGGGGGTCATGAAGTACTGGGTTTGTTTAGCTACAGTGGTGGAAACTACAACCCACCATTAAGTTATTATATTTATTATGAGTTCTTATAGTTATTACCCTCTTTGTTTGGCCCCTTGAATTGAATGGGTTTAATCCAAAACTCTGTAACTCCAAAAAAAAAAAAAAAACCCTCAATAACCCAGTGGAATAAAAGGTTCAGGAATAAAAACTCTATGGCTCCAAGAAATAGCCAAAATATTATTGTACACAGTTAGATAATGAGCCTTGTATTGAATAGTTGGGTTATGTTCATAAAATAAATCTGTACGGAGTGGTCCATGAAATATATTTTACATTTCGCTGGCTACAAAACGTTTGAACACCAGAGGAACAATTTGTACAACCATTGTGTACTGTTTGTTATACATTAAAAGCAGTGTTCAGAAAACTTTTTTTCATTTATTCATTCAGATTGTCACAGTGAATCCGGAGCCTCTCTCTGGAACACTGGGATCAGCTGGGATTGGCTAGTTTTTACTCACAGCTAGTCTGAAGACTGGACAGTTACGAAGCCAGATTTTGGGGAATAAAAGAGATTAATATCTAGGGAAAAAATCAGAATGCAGGTGGGAAAATAACACTGCTATGCTTCCCATGTTTTGCTATGGTTGCTACAGTGACTTCAGTGAACCTCTGTATGGTCTTGCTAGATGTCTATTAGTGAGAAATTATGTAATAATGTTTGAGACATAATTTCGCAAAAAAACTACCTGAAAAAACAACTTTTGGTAGTTGATTTTGGCCTCTACTACAGAGACAAACTGCAGATCAGAAGTAGGGACGTTCCACTCGCTAGGCTCGTGTGACTCACTGAAAGGTTCAACCCATGCTACTGGTTCCTATGTTTAACATTTTTTCCATCCTTTCCAGTTAGGCTCATTCTGTGGGAGCCTGGTTTAATGGAACATGTGGATCCATAAAAGTGGACCCACATGAGACAGCAGAAAATGCAGCCAAAGTTACTTTCAGAGGATCCAAGACGCATTGCTTCTTAATGATTCTTACAGGAACAGATGTAACATAATCCCATAAAAGCCAAATCTCTCATGTCAGTACTATGAGTGTATATGATATGGCAAAAATATACAGCAATGCAAGAATCTACTGTCTAGTCTCACTGAATTGTTTGCTCTCGATGAATGTGGCCAGATTACAAAGTCTATCATTAATCGCTGAGGTTTCATCACCAACCCAGACCACCATGATGTAACTGATTCGCAGAGTGTGATTATTCACCGGAGGCCGCAGTACAAGACACTGCATCAGTACCAGTGGGTTTGTGTCTCACCACTTCTCCACATATACCACAAGATAGCCCATGGGACGTGAGGGTGACCATAGAAATGAAATCAGTCAGTGGGATTTTGAGGGATGCCACATGAAAGAGTTTCATTTCTTTCCTCTAGAGTCAGCCTCCTACACCGATTACAGTTTTATGGATGCTGATGCAAGGCAAACTAAGAAACCATGACTTGTGAATTATGTGTCTTCTTTGGACAAAACCAGACTTAATGACCAGCATTTAGTCTATTGCATTCATTTATATTATTTCAACATATACAACTGAGTGCAAATTGCACTCCCCCTAGTTTCTGGGCAAAAAATGGAAAACTTACTTCTATGTTACACGAACAGAAGAACAGTTTTGGGGGAAAAAAGCAAGCAGTCAGAATTTTGCAATGACCCTTTGGGTCTTCAGAGCTGATCTGAAAAAAAGACTCAAAATCTGCCCAGAAAATATGAAACACATTAGAGGCAGTTATAAAGGTAAAGGCAGGCATACAAATTAATAGACCGTATTTATATATACGTATAGTCAGGTCCATAAATATTTGGACATTGACAAAGGTATTGTTATTTCAGCTGTCTATCCCAGAATATTGGAGATGGAATTAAATAATGAGCATGCATTTCACTTGCTGAAACCAGAACTGAAGATAACATGCCCCAAGAACAAGCAGGAACTGAAGACCACTGCAGTAAAGGCCTGGCAGAGCAACACCTGGGAAGAAAGCTGGCATCTAGTGATGTCTATGGGTCCCAGACTTCAGTGAGTTGTTAAATGCAAAGGATTTGCAACCAAGTATTAAAAATGTCAACAACAAAAAAAAAGTTCAATTTAAGGTTATGCTAGATTGTCCAATTTCTTTTGGTCCCTTAAAAGGGGGGTTGGGGGTGGGGGGTTGTGGCACATATAAAAAGTGCTCTAATTCCTACACTGTTTACCCAATTGGGATATAAATACCCTCAAATTAAAGCTGAAACTATGCACTTTGAGCTTATATTCATTAATTTAATTAATTCATTTGAACTCCAATATACTGTGGTAGACAGCTAAAATAACAATAACTTTTATCAATGTCCAGATATGAATTGACCCTCACTGTTGGATATGGATATCACTGTTATTATTTTGTTTTTGTTCACTATTACCATCTTAACATACATCCTCATTTTTTTACTTGCGATGATGAAGAAGCATCTGTGAAAACTGGGATTACAGAAAAAAAATTAAATAAAAAGACATTCCCCAGCATATTCTTGTACAGATGTCTGTAGAATTGGTCTTCATCTGGTCTGAAATACTTGAGCCTACTTATGCAACGCCTATCGCTGCAGTAAATTATGGCAAATTATGGCAAAACACTGATGTTGACCATCCTAAGATTGGCCCATGATTGTCACATGATCCCAGCTCCAACACATTCTAAAATACAGCGAGTTAATTTAACTGTTGCTGTCAGCAATGTCCCTTTTTCTCACTCTTTTAAAATGAACCAGAGCTGTGTACAGTATAAACAAAGCTCTTCTCCAAGCAAGAGTTATTACTGTGTATTCACTGCTGTACCACTGACCTCTGCATGCTCAATGCCATTACTGTCACTTAGTGTAGACATTTAGCTGTTATGCAACACGTCAAACCTCTTGGCAGAAATAGTGTGAACTTCCTACACCTATCCTGTGGAGTGAACATTTTTTTGAAAAACATTGTAAAACACTGCTTTCAAATTTACCTCTACTAGTGTGGACAAGGAATCGGATAGCAGTTGTAAACAATGTCACTTCAGCTCCAGTGTATGTTCTTTTCATCAAGTATCGTCTACTTCAAAGCACTCACATTTATAAATCATATATGTTTCTATTTCATTTTTTAAAATGATGGCTATTTCAAATGCTTTTTCATAAAGAATATGAAGCAAACATTACTGTACTCAGTCCAGTTATTATTAGATCTATACAAATCCAACACATATTAGCTCTAGCACACTATAAAGGCTAAATGGGTCTAAATGACCAAGAAGCTACTTTGGCATTACATTAGCCAATAGTCCACTAAGAACAGAAAAAAGCAGAACACACAGATTTTCCACATCACATATGTGAGCTCCTAGTCACAAACACATTAAAAACTATGATCAAAGGCATGGAAAAAGACAAGGGATAAAGAGTTTAGTCTCTCTCAGCATGGCACCTTTCACTTTGAGTACCAGCTCTCAGCAGGTAGATCCATTTGGCCTAAAACCACCTTCCTCTAACACAGTGCTCAAACATCTCTCACCAGGAGCCATAAACTAAGCACACTTACCAGCAGGCCCCTGCCACAATGACGCAAGGGAGTGAAACATTTTTACATGCAACTCAACACTGAGTTAGATAAAGCAGACTGTGCCAAGACAGAAGGAGATTTTGGGCCACCCTTTGTGATGCAAGATAGAGAAAGGTTTTACACATAAACATACACACATTCAGACAAACAAACACACACAATCTAATGCTGAGTTTAATGAAACATAATAGACAAAGAAGTTTTTTCAAGTCAGGGTGCCATTTAGATATGAGAGCATATCTTCACCTGTGGAAAGCACCATCATAAATCAGTGCTGCGTTACCAAGGGATTTAAAGCTGTTTACTTACAGAGAACCAGAGCTGAGGCTCAGCAGCCATCCTCAGGGCTGAAGGACTTATGGGAAATGGGAGCATGATGGGCGAATGAAAGCCTCCAGGAAACAGCTGGCCTAAAATGAGATCAGACTGCAGGAGAGTGAGGGGAGAAATGAGTTTTACAACTGTTTCTCTCCAGGGAGAAGAGGTAGAGATGGAGAGAGGGTGTCCATTTGCAGTGGGAGATGTGTTGTTAGTATCACTTTTTATATTAGGTAAGTCAAGCATTGCTTTTACATAAGGCATAACCAAAATTTAAAAATGCTTATCACATGTATGTAGGGCTCAATTTGACAATGGGGGAATGATAAAAATGATTTTCCTTGTAAGTGCCCATTTTCCCCTTTTCAAATTAGTTTCAGAGCTCGATTTTGGAATCCCACATGTATGACTGGTGGGTCCTGTTATTTAAAATTTCCCCCTTCAAAATGATTTACAATCGACCACTGACTGCTCTGTCCATACCTTCTCTCATACTCAACAAAGATCTGGCAGGAGTGGTGGCACAGGCTTTCTTCTGTCCCAGAAATGGAGCTTCACACCACTTGCACTCTCATTTCATCTCCTCATTTAAATCCCATTCTGTTACTGTTACTTCTCCCATTAATCTTCATATTTTTGTCATCTATCGCCCACCTGGCCCACTAATAAAATTCATAGATGAGCAAGCCATCCTATTGAGTGTCTTCCCTTCTGAGTGGACCCCATTCATTCTCCTTGGAGACTTCAAGCTTCACTCGTCCTGCCTCCTCTCTCTCTTGCACTCTTTTGACCTGACCTTCAACAACCGCCCTCCTGTGACACACAAGAGAGGAAACATTATGGACCTGATCTTCTCTGCCCAGCTTTTCAACAACTTGTACCCCTCTCCCACTTGCTGCAACCTCCACTCCATCTCTCTTTCCTGCCTAGTTTCCAGCATCCTAATAACTCTTCTACTCCCTGACTCCTTTTCTTTTCTGTAACTGGAATCAACCACCAACACTTCTTCGCTTTCTTCATCCACTGACCTACTCTGCCCTCTATCCTCCAGAACAAGAAAGTGTCCTCACCCCACTCCCTGCCTGTCAGACATACCAAGCAGCAATTGGGGAGAATTAAGGGTAGCTGAGCGAAAGTGGAGAAAATGAAAACTTGACGTTGATCTCTTCTCAGACTGCTTTCTTTTACAGACGTTCTTCTCTGATGTGATGGCTGCCATGACATGCTTCTATAAGGGAAAGCTGGAAGGACCTGCATCTGATCTACGCAAACTCCTAACATCCTAACTGCTGATAGCTTTACCACCTTTTTAATAAGAAGATCTTTTCCTCCCTCCTCAATTCCTACACAGCACTATCCCTCTTCCCTTTCCATCTCTTTTTTTTCTCATTCCCTTTCCATCTCATTTCTCATTTCAACATTTTTCTCCTCAGTTTCTAAGATTCTTGTCCAGCAATCCTACCCCCTCTCCAGGAACCTAACCAGTTTGGCTTTAAAGCAGCACACCCCACAGAAAATACTGCTGTTATGGAGAACATTCATACCACTATATCAGCCACTCTATCATTGATTCTGATACTTCTTGACCTCTCAGCAGCCTACGACAAGGTCAATCACAAGACACTCCTGTCTATCCTCACATATCTTGGAATTAGGAACCCAGCAGTGGATTGCCTTCTACTGGAGTGACAGTTATATCAGGTGACACGGAAGAGATCCACATCTGCTCCATGCTGACTCTCCACTGGTGGCCCACAAGGCTCAACACTTGGTATTCTTCCATTTTCTCTCTATAGCCATGCTCTTCCTCGCTCAGACATTCAGATTTTAGCTTCTCAACATGTATTCCTGTGTCAAGCTCTTGTGATTCCCCCAAGAGAATTCTTGGATCACACCATCTGCCAATGCATGCAACTTTGGTTTAGATCTGGACAATCCACTATTCTTCTCTCCTCATATTGCTAACCTCAGTCATGTCAGTTTCTCCTTTACAACATTATCTGGCCATTTCTCTCCACTTAGGCCTCTCGGGTGCTTGTTTAATCCCTTATCATCTCAACACTGGACTACTGCAACTCTTTCCTTGCAGGTCTTCCCCTGCGTGCCATTACACCCATGAAAATGATACAGAATGCAGCTGCATGACTTGTTTTCAATCTTCCCAAGTTCTCCCACTTCACCCATTGCTGTGATCTCTCTACTGGCTTCCTGTAGCTACCCACATCAAATTTAAAACACTGATGCTCGCATACAAAGCCAAAAAACAGACCAGCTACCTGAAGGCACTTCTAAAACCATTCTCTGTACCATCTACAAGAAAGACAGGCATCAAGACTCTTCTCTGGACTGGCACCCAGGTGGTGGAATGAACTTCCTCTGGCTGTCTTCATACAAAGACTAAAGACCCACTTCACTTGACTTACACTGTTTCCATTACTGTACTAATTTCTTGTTACTCTAAGCATTTGCAGCTTAATGGTATTCTCAGACCCTGACCTATCTGTACTAACATAGGCTTATGTTTTTTTGGTGGAGATTTAAAAAAAAAAGTGCATCTGTAAATTTCTCTGGATAAAGGCGTCTGCTAAATGCTACTAAAAATTTTCCAATGGAAATTAACGTTTCCTCTAAGCCATGTGGTAATATTTTCTTCAGTACAGGAGGTTAAACACTTATACTACCCACCTAAATAGCCAACCTCTAGTAATGGAAATGAGTGTGTGTTTCATCAAATGGCCCCTCCTACCTACTGACACATTTTGTGGTACATACAAAGAAACTCTGATAGAAGGATTGTCCCCATGTTAATCCATAGATTAGACGCTGTCTGTGCACTCTGATACAGCGCTGCAGATTTGCCCTGAAGAAAAAAATAAGGCATGCGCCATAAGCCAGCTTAATATGAATACTAAAGCCCTCCTGCTGTGGAGGTTATCTACCATATGACTCAGTCTCTCAGCTTGTGTTTGAAGCCAAATTTGGGAATAAATAGCATATTTCCAAACAACACTTATTATATTGATGCCTGTGGTAAAATCTAATGGAATCTGATTTCTCACCATAAACTGATTATATGTAACTAAAATCAGCTCTCTTGTACTTTCAACATCATTCTAGTCAAATAATATTATGGATGACTTTCAGCAGCTGACTACTGCGGGAACCCTTCAAAAAAGAGTGAATAACCCCAGTCTTTCCTAAAACAATGAGGTAATATTTCACCTCTCACCTTTTAAAACTGCTACCTAAGCTTGTCAAACCTTGTCTGTTGCCACTTCCTGAAAACTTTCAGTGGTATTCCCATGGGATAAATGCATGTGTCTGAAGCGAGACAAAGACCTGCTTTATTTTAAACGTGTAGTATCTGGTTTTCAATTAACTAGACAGTATAATTAATGAGTGCTCAAACGTTTTCAAGTGTACTTAGGGAAATGACATCATTGTTGCACTTTGGCTGACATTTTGTCTAAGTTTTTAGGTGATGTCAGACACATGCTACTGATTTCTTTGGAACTAAAGTAGGCAGTAATTGATGTGAAATTTCCTATTTAAAATCTTCTGTTTTCTTCCGCTCATAAAAATAGGTTATTCAGCTACCTTGTTTTAATAAGATGAAAACCTGAATGGAGATCACCCAGATTAGGAAAAAAGGCCTAAATGCAGGGGGAAAAAATTACATTTAATTGAGGTGGAAACTTTCAATAAAGAGAAACAGTGGTATGTCTAAGAATTCACACAGCAAGGGGAGCAAGAGCATGGCTCTTTATATATAGGATAGTACAATGTTGCATTTGGAGAACATCTCATTTGTTCCTTTGCACAAGATGAATGTCACATACTAGCATTTGGCTCCATAGTTGCTCTATAGCTTTTAATAATGAAGCGGTTTGGCCAAAATACCCAAGACAGAAGTATTTTAATTTCACAACTGTTCAGTATTTTTTACAGCAAATTTATCCACCACCACAAAAAACAACCATTTCTTTGTTTCCCTGTACTCGAAACTCGAAAAACAAAACCTGTTTACTCGTTTACTCTAAACTGACTTATATTTGAAGTATAAAGGCAGTTCAGCAACTGCCCCAACAACATTCGGTTCTTTTTGAAATTTGAAATTTAGAATCATATTTAGAATCAAATTGTCTTCAGAGGTGCTGGATAAAGATTATGTGGGAACAAACACTGAAACAGGAATAATAGAGCTCTTAAAGATGTTATTAAAGTTACAAGGATTGTGAGAAGACAATAGAGGCAAAGTAAGCAGCCTTTTTGTATACCGTTTGAATAAGATTTAAAATGTCTTAGATGTTTTACTATGGCATGATCGTCTCTCTATTAAGTCTTCCATTTTTTTTTTTTTACAGAATCATGCCAATTTTCTTCTGCAGGGTTTTCAAAAAGAAGTTGGCTTTAATTGTGCTTAAAATATGAAACGGTTTGAACAGAAGCAGAACCTCGTGAGAAGAAAAGTGCTGAGCTGGACAAAGTAAATCGAGCATGCTTCAGTGGACTCTGTGAAAGCCATCAGCCCAGAGGAGGCCATTTTACTGAACTTCCTTTGCCTTTCCTTCAGAGTAGTGTGTGTGTGTGTGTGTGTGTGTGTGTGTGTGTATGTGTATGTGTATGTGTGTGTGTGCGCGTGTGCGCGCGTGCTGGAGTGGAGAACGGATACCATGCGAACTCCCATGTCACACTAGTGCCATCATGTGGTGACTGGACAAATAGTGCAGCACACTTCCATCACGGTGAGGTCAGAAAAGCATTTATTGAAGATGTCAGAGGGTTAAACCATGATAAAGGGAGAAAAGAATCACGGTACCTTTACACATCACTGCTAGTCGCAGGTCTTCACAAGTTTTCCAAAGTAAACTGCATTAGAAAGGTTATGGCACTGCAAGACAGACGTCTTACAAGGATATAAACTGGCAACACAATTTATTAAATATACACAAATTACAAGTACAAGTTGTAGATCAGTAATCTAAGAAACAACTTTAGAGCTTTGATTCAAATGTAAAAACATAAGAAAATACCGTCACTTCAGTATAGCATATGATAGTTAATTTACATTTAAACGGCTGCAGGAGCACGCCTGCAAATGTAGTGTGTCTAGCAAAGCCTAGCCTTCGGACTGAAAAATCCAACCCATCATCCGGATGAACACACTAGATTTCACTCAAACAATAGGAAGGTCACTTGTATAATTGCACAAGCTAAACTGTAATGTGTGCATTACAACAAATAATGCAATGTCAATTGAAAAGGCAAAGTGTTATAGTGTAATATATGCTGTTTGTGTAAATAACTGAAAACTTTAACGTTATAGATATGACTCACAATATAGCACATCTGCCGCATGCAGTGGTTGCTTCAGCTGGCATGTAGAGAGAGGATGCATCATATGAGCTATACTACAGAGGCACGTCACCTATTTACAAAATAAAAAGCGCTGAAATGTCACTGGGGCGAAACGAGCAAGCTAGAGAAAACCTTGACTGCCAAATTAATATCGCAGTGAAAAAACCAGCAGATCTTTTCGAAAAGACTTGTTTCCTCATAGGATGACACAAAGTGGAGAACTTGCTAAAGCCCAAAAAAAAAAAAAAGCGCCCGAACACATTTTTAAACCATCCCAACAGGAAATAGTACATATATTATTACTTAATAGAATCTATATTAGATATATCATTAATATTCATTATATGCACAGCGTACAGTCAGACAACTGTGTGCACTGTATAATAGTGTATCTATTTATACTTAAATAAGCAATATAACACATTCACATTTATAACCGTCATATACCGCATTTCAACAGATAATAAAGTAAAAGCAATACAAATAAAATGTTGGTCTACAAAGTAAACCAATACTTTACAATATGTGTGTTTGGTTGTTTTTTTTCTTTATTGAAACATCTCGTGCACAGAGAGGTTTCAATGTCTGTCGGAACTGGTTTGAAAATAGGCTGGGTCTAGGTGCTTCGGTAGCATGAAGGCATCTTTTTTGTTTTTTTGTTTTTTCCAAAAAAAAAAAAAAAAAAAAAAAAATCAAATAAAAAGCATCTCAGACTCCATCTAGGAAAAGGATCAGAGCGGAAACCTCGTATGGAAGACGTACTGTATGCTGTAAGCCCTTAGGATGGAAGAGTCATGCACTGTATAGGTGTAGCGATGCTCTCTGTGGTTCCTAAAAAAACAAAAAAAAAAAAAAAACAAACAAACAAAAAAAACCACTACCGCTTCTCTTGAGGTGATCGCGTGTAGAAAACGAGGTCGGGCTATCTTTTATGGAACCTATCTAATCTTAAGATGGCTTAAAGGTGCTACAGGTAGGATTAGCAGTTGTAATTACTAATTAATAATTAGTAGTCCTTTGCTTCCAGAGTTAGCCCCAGTCATCCACAGTACAAATGTGCGAATATTTGAGCCGACTTCTTCGTCCTGTTAGTGCGCCGTGGCGTTTAATGACAAACATCAATGTTGAGAGCATTATTATTATTTTTTTCTTTTTTAAATACAAATTTCACAAAGTCGCCTGGGACAACAGGAGCTATGGTAACGAATGTAAATTCGTGACTTTTGTTTAATGCTTGCAATCTTTTGAAACGATTTATGATTACCACTTACACAACACATAGCTCCTTTAACAACCACATGTTTCTAGTACGTTCACAAAGTGTAAAACCCATAGAGAACCTTTATAGTATAGCGACAAAACAGGAGTGACTAAAGAATAGTCCCTTTCGGCTAATTCTAGTTAACAGAGTACGTTATAGTTGGAGGGCCATTAATCACTTTTGCCCAAAGCAGCACAACATCAAGAGAACACTCAGAACGAGAAAACACCAAAGTACGATTCAACACCAGCCCTTTCACGCCACAAGAAAGCACGAGTTTCTGTCCTAGTCTACGTCTCCACTCAGATTAGGCTAAAAGCTGCCAGTTATGGTGTTCACGTAAATCCCAGATGCCTTGCTGCCTTGCTCTTGGGATGATCTGCTCATAGTGAAATGATGGGCCACACTGAGGCATGAGAGGCAAAAAATTTGAGCGTTTAACTAACACCAGCGTGTCGTTATTTTTCACTGACAGGGAGTTACGATGAAACTGCCTTCGCTTCTCAGGTTCAAGGTGCAAACCTGCTCTTTTGCTAACTTGAATGTATCTTCCACAGATCCAACATGCAAACTAATACAGCAAAGAACACCAAAAAATGGTCAGGAAGGAAACAGAGACCTGCACGTACACATACCTCAAACACAAGCAGGGTAAAAAAATAAATAAATAAAAAAAATTCGGCGCTTTCGGACGTCATGGAATTCAAGCAATGTGCACCACTACACACATAGAGGAGATGCGAGAAGATGTATACACTCAGAGCAGTTAGATATCAGAGATTAGGCAAGATTAAGGAACTATATAGGAGCAAAAGAATTTGTTAGCATCATTCATTGTTATTGAAACTCCACGTCTGTCTATGCAAAAGAAACACGCAATTAGTTCAAACACCGAAACGTAAAAGCCAAGCCCCAAACACTGGCCACAGCACAAGCAAAGCTCCTGAAGGTGAAATGACTCCTATCCTGTGAGTAAAAGTCCTCTCTCAATCTCTAGAAAAGGCAGAAGTGCCGCACTGGGCACCGATAGTTACATTACAATCACTGCTGACAGCTATTCCCGCTATGGGGAAGAAGGAGAGAACTTTCTGACTATATTACAGCAAAACTGCACAAACTCCAGGCACAATTTGGGTTGGCAACATTAATGTAGAGTGATGTAAAGTAACACGGCCCTGGGAATGGGAGTCATTCAGGGGTGCGTAGACCCCCCAACAGAGATCTGCTAGAGGTCTCAGGCCTCAGAACGGCACTGAAAACCGACCGCAGCAGGCTGGAGGAGTGCAAAGAGCTGCCTTACAGCCTTAAAGGCCAGTGAGGTCAACAATGGCCTTGATGAAGATGGTGTCGTCGCGGATGTAGGAGTTCTTGGAGTCGAGCTTGGAGAGCGGGCAGAAGAGAGGGCAGCCGCTGGCGATGTTCATGTCACTGACAGGTCTCTGGAACGACGAGGACGAGATGTCAGGCCTGAACGCGTCAATGATGTGCTCTCTGTTATTCTGGTCCAGCAGCATTAGGGTGACCTGTGAGCGTGGAATTGGACAAGTTTTAATCGTTATAGCTTTATTCTCATAATGCAAAAATGTGCTTTATTACATGGACAATGCTTTAAATTAAAACCACTAGGTGTTACTTCTGATATCTTTAGAAGGACGTTTTCATCAACCAGGCTTATTCAACCAGGTGTCTATGGCCAGAATTAGGCCTACTTCAATATTTAAATTGGCCACACAAAGCTGGTAATTCTCTACCTACTCTACTGGGCAAGAAAATGAGCACATAAAAATGTCCACCATGCTGCAAGAATATTATGCACAGCTACGTTTATAGCTATTGCAAGTAATAACACCAACTAGCATTAAAAGTAACTACAAATGAATAAAAAGTGATAAAAAAAATTGTCTTGTTCCTTAAAACTGTAAAAACTCTAATTGTTGGAAATTGGTATGGTAAGTTTTTGAGGAGTAAACCACTATGGAGTGTGCTCTTAGAGGAAATTAATCAATGACAGGTGGTGTGATGTGATGTGATCCACCATGAAGCAAAGTTACATAATAAATACTGTTATTACATGAACAAAACAGAAATGTTAAATTCACTCTGCCCACATGTCGCATTTGAGCCACCTGCCAGATGAATGTATGATGAGGAATACCTTCTGGTTAAAAGGCCACTTGAGCAAGGCATCACTGTGTCCCCTCATCACCACGAAGAACAGAGACAAGTGAGTGCCGCGCCCTGTTCCGTCCCCGTTCAGGTAGATGCGCAAACACATCTTGTAGCCATACTTGCTTGTATAAAACGCTGCAAAACAGGCAGGAATGTATTTCAATGGGTAGTCTGACCACAACAGTTAAGAGTTACTTTAAAAAAAAAAAAGACCCATAATGAACTTCTTGCATCTGTACCAGGTGAGAACATGGCCGGGGCCCGTCCAGCTACAGCGTCTTGCCTCTTCTTGGCGAAGTCTGAGATCTTCCACACAAAAACACCATCGTAGGTGGCAGCTGACATTTCTCTCATCTTGCTCTCCATCTCCACGATGGAGAGATCCCTCAGCCCCACCGTCCTCTCCAGCTGACGAACCTAAAGAGGGAACACAGAGGCAGACGTAAGTAGCGTACAGTCAAGTACTATAGAGAGTCACACAAAGTTTGATGCTTTTTAAAGTTATCATGGTAAATGATTTGATTCTATAACTTTCAATACTTTCAATACGCTTGTTTGCATTTCTAGAGTCCAGCACTAAGCTGGTATTTTATTCTGCATACAGGGGAATTGAAATGTGCATGCTAATTTGACACGTAATGGTAGCTTTAGGGGCAACAGCCCCTATTTTCTTCCCACTTTTTTTCAAAAGACGAGCTGATGGACTGCAGTTTGGCCATAATTTTGCTGATGAAAACAGGCAGCCAATAAAACAGGCAGCCAACACAACAAAACATTATTTCTTACTTAATATAGATATGTATAGATATGTTTCCCTGAGACCTGTTACGATGCAAAATAAGAGTGGAATAATACAAGAATATTTATGCCTATTAATAATTTTATAAACCATAAACAACCTTCGGAAAAAACACGCTATTTGTCTTTGACTTTATTAATTAAGCGCTCAACTTCTCAGATCTTTCCTCGATTTCAAATTCGTTTTTTTTCTCAAAGCACTCCATCACCTTGTTGTTGAGGATCTCGATCTTGTCCTGGTCGAGCCGATGCTGGCGGTTGTAAGCCTCCATGGTGGTGGCTGAGCGCTCCATCTCGCGATTCAGCACGCACACGATGTTCTCGAAGGTGCTGGCCTTCAGTTCGAGCTCCTGACAGCGACGGCTCAGCTCGGCCACCTTGGTCTTCTCGCTGTGCAGTTGCAGCTCGAGGGCGGCGCCGACGGCGCTGGGCAGCGGGGTGAATGAGGTGGCCAGGGTGGGCGCAGGCGGTGCAGGAGGTGGAGGATTAGGCGCGGGCACACACGGCACGCAGGGCCCCTGCACGGGAGCCCCAGCGCTCAGCTGGCCCAGCTTGACTTCCAGCTCGCACAGAGACTGCTGCAGCTCCTCGAGCTTGTGGCTGGCCAGCTCCAGGCCCTGCGGCTGCAGGCTCTCCACGCTCACCTTGATGCCCATGATAAAGTGCAGCAGCAGATTCAGGTGCTCATACGAGCACGCCCGCTCGTGCTCGTGGATTTTCTCCTTCTCCACCTGGAAGTACACACGTAGTCAAGACAGTCCAGGCTGTTCATTTTCTTGCTAATCATTTACTACACCATGTAAATGGAAAAGAAGAAATAAGATCTCTTCAATAACACAGAATAATTGTCTTGGGTCTTTATTTATTTTTAATATTTTCACATTTTAATAACAAATGTTTTCAGAATTTTTAGGTATGGAAATTAGTGGCTTTTAATACCATAATTCCCAAACAAAACCCCCTTATTATTAGTCCGCCCCCCTTTTTCCCCCCAATTTGGTTCCCACCCACCAGCCAGCTCTCCCCTATCATATGACAACTAACAACCAAGCAGGGTGAAGGTTAACCACCAAGACACGTGAAGCCAACTCATGCTGCATCACAGTGCATGTAACACACTCAGAGGAAAGCGCTATCGACCCTCTTCCACATACATGAGCTCACAGATGGCCATGATTCGATAGTGTCATGGTGATTGACAGGGGAGAGAGAGTATGCCATCCCTCCCAACCAGAAAGCATGGCCAGTTTTGCTCTCGGTCATGGATAGCTGTGTCATTGTCGGCATTTTAAGGTAGAAAAGCATGTAACGTTGATACAGGGATACTCACAGACATGTCGCAGCCGACAACGTGAAATCTGCATGGGGTGCGGAATTTGGTACACAGCTTAATGTGATCCACATACTTACATACACGTAAAAGACAGAAAAAGCATGAACATCATATCAGTTCAACAGGTAATACTTAACAACAACAACAATAATAATAATAATAATAATAATAATAATAATAATAATAATAATAATACATTTATTCACCTTCTCTCTGGGAATTTTCTTCTTCGCACAGCCTTCACAAATCATTGGGTATTTTGGACAAATCTCATCATGGGCCTAAAGAGCAAGGAACAGCATTTTTTTTCCCTCAAAGCATGTCAATCTTAAGGCTGTGTTCCACAAATCATGCTCACATTTAACATTTATCCTGTAAAAAAAAAAAACAGACAGTTCACCTTAATGTTTTTAAAATGAAAAGGTTCTTTGCAGTATTTGCAGTTCAGTGTCCTCTCAGGGCATTCCCGCTCGTTGTGACGTTCAAGTTCGTTGGCTCTCAAGAGCTCTTTGCAGGATGGACAGGGGATGATCATAAAATCACACTGTCCCTCATGGGTGGCCTGGACAAAACAAACAAACAAAAAAAGGCATAGAAAAGCACGTGGATGACATTCATCTGAACCTTCCACCCAAATATTGTGCAAATGTTATGCAAATTTCCAAAATGTCAGTAGGAGAGCATGTGAAATGTTGCATCATCATGGAAATACTGTGACGAGAGAACAACTTGATCAAAAGAGCGACAGCAGAACACGGTCTTGTTAACTGATAATTGTTCACCACCATACTGCACAGTTTTGGAAAATGTTCTAGCTAAAAATTGATAAAGTATACATGTGTGGCAGTCTGGGAAAACCCATCTGATGTCACTGTGGCTGAATTCTGGTTAAAAAAAAAAAAAAGAAAGATGGAAAAATCAAATTTTAGCCTGCTTATAACATACTTTGACACAACTTGAACCCTAAGTATACTTCACCAAAAATAAGAAGGGAATGGTTTTACTGACTTTTCAATCTTGCCTTGGTTATCTGCCTGCAAACACCATGATGGGTAAGGAGCGAATTTAACAAACGCAGTCTTAAAATCTGTGGTGTATAAACATTTTCCACATAAAGTCTCAAAAATGTACTCGACTCGTGAGCCAAGTGTAGAGTCTGAGTGAAGGGAAAGGAGACGTGTGCGTCTCAGGGCTCAGTGCTCGCAGAGATGAGGTGCTCTTGCGTGATGCCATGATGATCGCATGATGATATCTGTGCGTGCACGCAATTCACGGCACCTTGCGCTCACTTTTAACGAGCACACTCTCTGATCCTGTTGTGTGTGCTCAGGTCAG
Organism: Pangasius sanitwongsei; assembly: GCA_037576675.1. Taxonomy (NCBI): domain Eukaryota; kingdom Metazoa; phylum Chordata; class Actinopteri; order Siluriformes; family Pangasiidae; genus Pangasius; species Pangasius sanitwongsei. The sequence continues at coordinate 13,201,704 of CM075026.1, forward strand.
CCATCCACAAACTCTCTACTGAAGATATTGTTTAAATGACTAAATCCTTGCTATATCTTTATTCCACTTTTTCAAATATCTAATACTTCCATTCCAATTTGTATAACAGATGGATGAAAATCTCACCAGTACCCAGACCGGATGATTTCAACGCACCTCATATTCTTTGATGGTGCCTGTCCAGCTGCAACCTTCATTAATACAAACAGCTTCGAGGGCTTCAACTTCTCTTTTAGCAGCGTTGTCAGGAAAAGCCTGCAGGATATTACAGACATCATGTTATTGCAAAGTCTCCTGAACTTCATACAGCTTTACCACCTCGTTCATCCTGTTGCTCATCCTGTAGTTCTGTTTAGTTAGACTTTAAATACAGCATCTAGTGAAGATGTCAATATTAAAGGAATACGTCAGCATCCCCCCCCCCCCATCTAATTTCTGTCCGCCATGCAAATACCAGAAAGCCTGATTACTCTGAAATCAAAAAGGTCTAAGTGGCGTGGTTGAAACATTTCAAATACAAGACTAGTTTTATAACTATTGTTCAAACTACAGCCATTACACTGTAGGAAAAACGCTCTTTAGGATCAGATAGATATGAGAAAGTCTTACCAAAGCTGTTCCTATAGATTTATTCACCTTTCTAACACATAACTAATTTCTCCCTCTGAAAAGGAACAATAATCTCAGGAATTAGGATGAATTATACAGATTTAGACTTTAATTTCCAATAAGCTGTGACTGAGGAATTCACTAACGTGGTCTACACATTACAGATGTACCAAGCTGATATTGAGTAAATGAGATATCAGTATGTGTGCTGATGCTAGCCTGAATTTCTGCATCGTCTGGATTCGGGAAGCAATACTCTGACAGAAACCATCTTAAACCATGCTGCCATTGTACCTGTGATATTTTGCATAAGTTACAGAGATGTGCTTGGTTGCTATGTGTTCTGTGATATCTTTATACCGATGTCCTTTTTAGGACAAAACCAGGATCTCCAATATTGGCATTGTATTGAAATTTGGAGAAAAAAAAAAAAAAGGGACTGTTGCTTTCCCTTTACTGAAAAACTTTTATGAAGTGCCTCACAGCTGCTGCTTGACTTCCACAGTAATGAGCTTTGAGTAAACAGGTTTTCTGTTCTTTCCTCAGTATAGAGACACGTATCAAATTTCCTGTGTGTGCTAATCGCAAGTACACTACCAACATGGCAGATAAGAGATAAGGTTAGAAAAGAAAGAAGCTGGAGCATTCCTTTGGACAAACAAAAGCTCTCATAGTTTAGATTCTTGACAGAAGTCGTGTTTTTATATTCTTGGCATTTTATCAAGCAGCATGATGAGGGAGCCGCCTGCAAGGCTTTTTCAAGAAGATCTTCCCACACATGCTGCGAACCCGCTGGCTAATGTTCCTGAGTTCTCAGTATAATAATAATAAT
>CM075026.1:13205644-13216895 GCA_037576675.1 Pangasius sanitwongsei
TGACAGTGTTTTGCTCTCTTTGTTTTTTGTGCGTTTTGCTCTCTTTGTTTTCTGTGCGTTTTTTTTTTTTTTTTAAATTGAGAACATTGTGTCGAATCTACTCTAAGAATCGATTCATTGTAATTTCCCATCGATTCCCAACAGCTGGAATAAGAATCTGAATCCGATTCAGAATCGATTCCTCTCGGTTCAACTCTCTCCGGTTGTAATGAGTTATACCCGCTAGGGGGCGCTGCAAACACGAAACCGTTTGCTTGTTGTTTGCGTTCGTTCTGGTTTTTAAATCATTTTATACTAAAAGCCTATAATAAATAAATGTGTATTTTTAACACTGATTCTTCTATGTTGTTAAAACCTTTTACGATTACACGTATTAATTCTTAAATGCAATTTTTACATATTTCATATATCTTATTTCTGAATCGTTTCATCCTCGGCGTATCTTCTTTTAATTTATTTTGAAATATGTTGTCCCACCTGACCGGAAGTCACTCCTGCTATCAGGGCTAGCACTTCTAATTCCGTCACTGAACCCAAAACTTAATACTTTCACTTAGTTGTTCAGTATAGCGACTTACATAAGATAAAAGATAGTTAAGCTTTTTTTTAAAACGTTTATCAGTTTATTTATTTTTGCACTGCCGCAAACAGATACGGATTATTAAACTAGCTAGTTAATGTTACTTAGCCAAGTTAGCCGCTTCTCTGGGTCCAGTCATGAATGGTTGCTGTTCGGAGAGGAAAACAGCCAGAACTCCGCATATGTGAAAAGTTGTATATTTTGTTGGTTTATTATTATTATTATTATTATTAATATTAATATTAATATTAATATTTGTTAACTCTGACATTTGTTTATCATTTTTGTTTACGTATTTATTTTTCTTAATATTCCTCTTGTCGTAACAGTGTCGTAAAAATGCTTTAAATTAAATGTAAAAAAAAAAAAAACCTGACATCTGAGTCTGGATTTGCGTTTCTTAGCTGGTTACTTAAGGCTGCATTCTATGTAGCGTCCCACTCCGTGTAACAGTGCTCTTCATAGGGTATAAAGTAGTGGATTGTACAGTCTATCTAGTGCACTCTGTTGCTCGTGAGAAGCCATTTGGGACGCCGCCGATGTCAGCCGAGTCTTAAAGACTGGTTAGCCAGCTAGCTACTTCTCCACAGGAAACGACAGAACGGGCTTGTCTGAAAACAGCGTTAATTAATCGACACTCGTCTTTCTGTTTGGTTTCTTTCGAAAGATAAAGGAAACAGTTTCTCCAGTGAGCGTCTATAAAAACCAGGTGAGCCTAGAAGACTTTATTTTGGGTGGAAAGAGGCTATAAACCATTTTGGATCATTACTCAGAAATGCAACAGTAGAGCGGTACAATGAGTACCTGCCTTCAGATATCACCATGATAGTGATTATATTTCTCTTGTTTTTACAGTATCCATTTTGTTGTTGTTGTTTCTCAGACTCTTAGGGTCCAGAATTATTGGCACCCTTCAACAGAAAGAGCAACAGTAATAAAATATACAAACAATAATTCCAAATTTCCACTCAGGTGGACAAATTACTTTCTTTTCCTCTGACAAAAGTTATTTTAGTGTTTATTATTTATAATATTTTCTCTTTCACAAACACATGTCGCACCTAAAAAGCAGTTTAATTATGGGGTGCCATTACTTTTGAACCCAGTGTTTTGCAGAAAATCACTGACTGTGTTCTTTATTTGGTATTTATTTTCATGAGGTTTCATCATTTTAAGGCTGACTACACGTGTAAAATTCTGTGCCTTCAGTGGTTCGAGTGTGCTTATTAACAGCTTGTCTTGTCTCTTTCATCAGAAGGGCAGTCGGTTATGGCTGATGAAAACACTCACCTTTGCTCTAACTGGTATAGATTTTTCCTCACCGCTGTACAATCATGTGTAGGTACGCTACACTTCACGCTTCCTGGTTTCATGATTTTCCTCTGTGCACCTCTGCAGCAAACATGACATTCCCGAAGCCAACTTCACCACACACGAGATCCACTGCCGACGCAATATCGCGCTGTGTGATGTGTGCCAGGAGCCCGTTCCCCGAGCTGAGCTGCTGCAACATAAAGAGCAGGAGCATTCACAGGTATCATTAATACACCGCTGTGGCTATGAACGCAGGAGATTTAACATCAAATCATATGCATAACTTCAATTTAATCGTAAAGTGGAACATGTGCTGTATGCGTTAAGAAAACAGGACTTTAATGTTTAACCTTTTAAGCAGTTTGAAACATGTATTGAAGCATGCTTCAGGTAGGGGAACTTTGCTTTTTATGTTAAGTTAAAGCACCAGATGGTTTCTAATGACTGTAAATAGGTTAATGTAATATGGCTTCATATGGTGTCACTTATATTTTTTCCTCACATAGATGTTTTTTTAAAAAAAAAAGACAGTAAACATTATTCCAAATTTTCTACTTCTATCTGACCAGAATGCTGTTGTTCTTCGTTCGGGTGCACCCGTTAGGGGTCGCCACAGCAGATCATTGGCCCACATATTTTGATTGGGCACAGTTTTTATGCTGGATGCCCTTCCTGATGCAACCCTCCCCATTTTTATCCAGGTTTGGGGCTTGCACTGGGAGTGCACTGTCTTGTGCAGCCCCAATGGCAGGGGTCGGTTCCCTGGCCGGGAATCGAACAGGCAGTGAGAGCGCCGTGGCCTAACCACTAGTCCTCCAGGGACCTTCCTATCTGCCCAGAATTATATTCCAACATATATTACAGTATTCCACGATATTTTGCATGTCCTCACAAATCAGACTGGAAAAAAAAGTGCAGTTAACCATGTTTAAAAGTTTACCTAGACCTGTAATAATTATATAATTATATAATTATATAATATTGAAGTTACCCCACAAAGTCTTGTGATGTTGCCATGCACTGGATCTGGCTAGTGTCTTTCACTTCAGCATTCTGGCAGTGGAGGGACCTAAACATTACAAAGAGCTCTTTTAAAGAAAGAATGTGGTGATTAGTTTACACCTTGTTTTTTTTTTTGTTTTGTTTTTCCTCAGGAACAATGCAAATGTGGTCTGAAGATTGAAAAGAGGCTCATGGAGACCCATCAGGTATTGCAGTGTTGACTTATCTGTGCATAGCAGTTACACTAACCACTGTGGAAACTCAAAACTTTGTAGCTTGATGATCACAAAATTGGTCAATGTCACATGTGGACTTGCTTCTTTTTTACTGCACTGCACCTGTAGCCGTGGCACTGACATTCACACAGAGTTGTGTTTACAGAGTTCTGAGTGCAGCCAGCGTCTGGTCCCGTGTCAGTACTGCGAGCTGGAGCTGGTCTTCGGCCAAGCCATAGAGCATGAGGAGTACTGCGGGACGCGTACCGAACCCTGCCCTGTGTGCAAGTGCAACATCATGCTGAGGGAGAAAGCCATCCATCCGGCCCTGTGTGGCAGCCTCACACCTCCCCAGGAGAGGAGGATGGCCTCCCAGTCTCCTGGAGCGTGGTTCGAGACACAGTCCATCCACAACCTGTTGAGGGGACAAGAAAGGAGCAATAATAATAACAGCAGTGCTGGGTTAACAGAGCGAAGAGGCCCACCACGGCCACTAGAGAGCAGACTGCACAACAGCACTAGAGGAGCAGTGGGAACTGGGGCCAGGAGAAACACGGCACAGAGGAACAACGAATTTGCTCGCTGTAAGTACGAGAATGGTTCGATGCTATTAATTTACTACACAAAATCTACTGTAGTGGTTCTCATTCTGGACACCTCACAAAATTGCCAACGCAACCATCACAATCACCTGTGGGGTTGACACCATAGGCAAAAATTTATATCATGATATTTTCAAGGGCGATAATGGTATTTATACCGCTGCGCTGTTGAATTCTTGAATCGGATTAGTCAGAAGGTGTTAATTCATTTTCTGTAACAGCAGCTCTGACAATACTTCCAAGGCAAATCTCAGATTTATATAACACGCTCTTTCTAATATGTTATCGTTGTATTTATAATCTTGTTCAAATACAGTAAAAAACATATTTGAAACTTTCTGCAATTTCACACACTTGAAGGAGCTGTAGCCATGAATCTGTCTGGATAGCCCTGAAGTTACTGCTACCACCCTGAAGTTAATTATTTTCCAAAACAGCATATCCTGAAGTGTTTATATCTCATATCATAGCAATTTGCCCAATACTCCAATTTTTAATTTTTTAATGAATGACGTCACACTTTTTTCGCACCTCCGGGGTTGGGAGGCCTCTGGCCTGGAGTTTGCATGTTCTTCCCGTGCTTCAGGGGTTTCCTCCAGGTACCGGTTTTCTCCCCCAGTCCAAAGACATGAATTGTAGGCTGACTGGCATTTCCAGATTGTCAGTAGTGTGTGAATGTGTGTGCGATTGTGCCCAGCGATGGCTTGGCAGCCTGTACAGGGTGTCCCCCGGCTTCCCTGGGATAGACTCCGGGTTCCCCCCGCAACCCTGGGTAGGAAAAGCGGCACAGGAAATGGATGGATGGATGTCACACTTTTTAGCTCCATACACATTTAAGTTCCATAACATTAAACTTACATTTAATGTTATGGAACACCCATCAAACAAGTTACTGACAAAGAAGTTATGATTATAAACGTTAAAACACCTATAAACAGTCGTTCTATCAACAGACTCTCTTTTTCCCGCTCTTAAAGTTAAAAACACAGCTTGTTATGTTGATGAGAAACCAGAAAGCACAAATTCCTGTCCTAAAGACTTTCCTATGATGCAAAACTTGCTGACTGTTACAAAGCACTGATACTGGAGACTCCTTCCACAAATGTTAAATAAATGTCTGTTTACAGAAAGCGTCACTATATCAGTAGTTATGTTTGTTAAATAACGACACTTTTTTAAATTGGTTTATTATAAGCCTTTGCTTATACGGAGCTTCTTCTGGACAAGACCATGTGAATGAGCCGTTACTATAGAAACGATAATGTAATAGAATGAGGCATTAATATTAACCCATTGTTTATGTTACAGCTGGAACTACTGTCTCCAGTATTATCAGTATTTTTGTAAGAATTACGAAGACTGATTGTTTTTCAGTGATAAATAGAATAGTATCATAGAAATGTCTTTTATGTATCATGATATAATGTTTTTGCTCACCAATTGCACAGTTTCCAATATTTGAATGTGATGTTTCCTCAGTGCTGGATCAGGAAGCAGAGCTGGAGAACAACAACAACAGCCTGCTGTGGCCTCTGAGCCAGCTGCCAGATTCCGACTCCTCCGGCCTGGACTACCTGCTGGCCCTGAGTCTGCAGAGTGATGGAGATACAGAGGAGCCAGACGTTCAGCAGGGTTTGTGGACCGACGTCTGGGATCGACGTTTAGGCAGAGCACCTGCCCCGAGCACCTTCAGCTCCCAGATCTCTTCTGCCAATAATAACAACACTCCAGCTAGCACTAACATGTCCTCTGAGATCATGCTCCCCTGTGAGTTCTGCGAAGAGCTCTATCCAGAAGAGAACCTCATTTTACACCAGGTCAGAGTCAAGTCTTTAACAGTAAACAGTGCCAGATAGCTTCAGGATTTATTTATAAATTAATAAAAAAAATTTAAAAAAAACATATATATGTGTGCACAGGTGTTTGTCGTACTAAAAGATGCCCCCTTTTCTGAGGTAAAATAAATCTATCATAAATCTTTGTAAATGGTGAGCAGTAGTTTCAAAGATGAGTGTGCAATTTCTTTAAGGTTAGAAAGTCAGAGGAAGAGAAAATGCTGTGCTGGGGTCCAAACAATAGCAGCAAAAATGGTGATAAACATAACGAACAATGACATTTCCATCTGTCAATTACACATCAATGGTCTTAAATATCGGATACAACGAAAGATGTACAAAAAGTTCAAAATCATGCTGTAGGACATTGTAATAAAAACTCTTGGGTGCATGGAGATTGCTAAAAAGTTGAATATATTTTTATTTGAATCTGTTTAATGACAAACTGAGACTAAAATTAGTGTATAGACTTTTTTAATAATAGTATTTCCCCTCAAAAATATACATGCCAAAATTAATGCCACCTCTTAGGAATATTTATTTTTCATTTGCTGTCAGTCTCCAGGAACTTTGCTTGTGCTTACTTTGTTGTTGCTTGTGACCATGTCCTGCTTTCCTGGGGTATAAATATGAGGTTGCACACATGTAAATCCATTTGTCATCCATTACCATGGAAACAAAATATAAAGAACTTTCAACACAAAAGAGACAGGTGGCTGGTGACCTGCACAAATCAGGCAATGGACATAAGCATAAATCAAAAATAATTAAAAATTAAAATACCATTAAAAATACCATTAAGCCGATTTAGGACTCTAATAAAAAGTTTCTCTTTTGCTCTCTGTTAAACTGTAACTGCCAGTCTGACCATAATGAAGCATTTTGAGTTGTTCAGCTTGTTAAACTATCCAGCATGTATTCTTGGTACATTTTATATAATGCATTCAGTGACTTCAGTTGCTTGTTTGTTAATGTTCCCCAGACGGGTTGCAGCCCCGCCTCTGCCATCGCCTCATTCAGCAAGCAGCCTCCGTCTCTACACCATGAAGAGCCTTTCACCGACGATGACATCATCACTCCCCGCACCCCGAGTCCTCCCAACCTCCCCCAGTCAGTCTCCCCTCTTTCCTACAGCCCTCCCTCAAGCCCAGTAGAGGGTGATGTGCTCATTCCCTGTGAGTTCTGTGGAGTTACTCTGGAGGAAAATGTCGTATTTCACCACCAGGTATTTCCACAGTGTGCATTGTGCGTAATCTAGAAAATTTGTTTGTATTTGGAGAAGCCATAGCTATATGGCTTGTCAGTCTCATTCTGTGTTCATGATATCTGTACATTGACATATAGGATAAGTGTGACCTCCGTCCCGCCACGGCTTATCAACCGGATGGAGCGTCGCTATCTCCTTGGAAACCCATCCACTCAACCAATGAGAGGTGTGGGAGGAGTTCTCCGGAAAGACAAAGGAGAGTGAAACACCAGGGTGAGGCACTGCTCATGCTTTCTCATCTATAACATTGCAACATGACACTTGCACACACTTTTTTTTTTTTTTTTGGAACTGAGGCCATTTGCTCAGAGGTTTCATCATGTTTAGTCAAGCCTGATAGCTGTTTACAGGAAAGCAGTGATTCAAGTATGCTGTGCGTATGATTCAAGCTTACTGTCATGTTTGTTTGAAAGTTACTGTCACTTTACATGCTGTTTTATGTTGTGTTTTGCAGAGGAAACAAAAATGCCTTCTAGATATAGAAAGGAATGACTACAACTTTTACAAGTTCTAAATATTTTTTTGTATATAAGTGAGCAGCTTCGACTGAAAGGCTTCACTCAGTTGCTAACCTGCAGCTAGAAAAAACACACTCATTAATCAAATAATTCATTAATTAAACTTTATTAGGAACTATGTAATGGGATTTTGCAAAAATTGCATATGTAGAAGTTATGTATAGAATTTCATAATTCATCCATGGACAGTGTGTAAACACCCGATCTGATGGTAAATCTATCTCCGACACGTGACAAGTTTGTACCTATTTTATCTATTTTTATCAATTTGTTTCATGCAGCAGATCCTGCCGAGGAGTTCCTCATGCCAACTCTTCATGGCTGGCAGAGCTGCAGGTCTCCTATGGACCTGCGGAAGCCGTCTGCCTTCAGAAGTCTTTCCTCCTCTGGGAAGAACACCAATGCAGAGCTGCAAGGAAAGAGTAGGAGTCAGTGGGGGAAAGGCACGGAGACTTACTCATCTCACTTAGATCCTCTCAGTGGAGGCTACAATTCCAGCACTGCAGGGTCTTCTGGGTAGGTACACAGCTGGGTTGGTCTTAGTTAGTGCCTGTGAATTTGATGATCCCCAAGCACGTTGGTTGATAATTGAGATGAGGGCCTTCAAGTCAGCCTGTTTTCTAAAGTTTCCGGTTTTATGATTAAATCCTTTTAAGGTGTATTCATCTGAGTGTGAAAAGTGGGAACATTTTCACAGCAGCAGTATTGGTACATTTTGTTCAAATCACACTTGGGAACATATGACACACAAGTGTTATTGCATCATAAAATATGGGAGTTGTTATTTTATGCAAATGAAGACCGTGTGACACCTAGGGGAGAGACGTAGGAGCATGTAGTGTTGATGTTTCCATTTTGCATATTCATAGAATGATGAAGGTATAAATGTGGAAACAACACGTCCATTTCATCTAAAAGATGTATGGTCGTCAAAAGAAAGCACCTTTCTATACTCAAACGTTTAACATTTTTCATGCTTAAATATTGTCCCTCATTATAAACATGATCATAGACCTCTAATATTCTCCGTGACAGGCTTCAATCCAGAGACAGAGCAGAGGGCCGCCGCTGCCAAAAAAACACAGTAATGTCAAAGGTACTGTTTTAAACTACGCCAGAGCAAATTAATTATAAACAGAAATGTTAAAGGAAAAGTCAAATCTGGAACACATTAAATGTGCTACTTTAGAATTATGGAGAAAAAAATTTCAGCATTCTTAAACAACTTTTCTCACTCACCATTTTGTTAGATTTAAACAAAAAAAAATGAACAACTTCCTTACAAAAACATTCTTGTACACAGTTGTGCATTAATTACAAGTACTGATGCGCAAGTTAATTCAAGATGGATTTTTTCCTTTTGTTCGTTTATGTATCTGTAAATTGTTGATACACTATATTAAATAAAATGTCTGATTCCACTTCCAGGAGCCCAAGAAGCAGAACACTGAAAAAGAAAAGGAGGAAGAGTAGGAAGTGTCAGCTTCACTAATCATTGTGGGAGAGAGACGGCTCAGATTAATTAATGTTGAAACGCAGTTTGTGCGTGTATATATACGTGTATTGTGAAGAGAGGGTGTGTATACTTTGTGTTTGTGCCTATGTCTAAAAATGATTCATACTTTCTTCTTCTAAACTATTTGCTTTTGTTGCACTATGTGTAAAATTTGTTTTTTGGGTTTTTTTCTGTGTTCCTGGGTGTATGTTCTTTCAGTATTTTTTTTTTTATATATATATACTTTTAGCTCCTTTAATATTTTATCAGGACTAGAAGGATGTTATAGCTTTTTCTATTTTCTTAAAATCTTCTTAAAATAACTGTGACAATACATTTGCATTAAGCTAAATTCTATCCCTTATTTTGCATACTATGTATTATGTAATGGTTTCAGGATCAATCCAAGCTGAGGCAATCAACTTGTGTAAACTTTTCATATTCTTTTGAAAAATGCCTTATAGATACAATAAAAGCCTCCATCCTAGTTTGTCACGTTCTTATGTAACTATGAGTAGGGATGTTTCGAGCCCATTTTTCTATTTTTTGTATGATCTCTAAGTATTCACTGAGACAGATACTAATATGTTCTTAGTAATGAAACTGAATTTCTGGGGTTTTTGTTACCAAGTGATGCAGAACGTCACAGGTGCAGTGGTGTGCTTTAAGACAAGCTGGGCCCTATATTATATGCATGATCTGTCATGTCAGTCAACACCGTGCATTCATGGCCTAAAATATGGTGCAGAAGTGGATCAGAAAATTCCAGTTCAGTGTTTTGGGATATCAGTACTCAGTACCAGATGGATGTATCATTAGTTGAGAGCAGTTGATTCTCTTGAGCCGATCTACTTGCATTGTGTGAAGAGCAAGTACAAGACCTGTGAGCAATGGCAGAAAAAGCACACCCTAACAAACAGTATTTTATATGTTTATTCTTATCAATTACAGTGTAAGAATATCTGCCTGAGAGTTTCAGCCGGATTCATTAGCGAAAAAGGCACATGCATTCTTCTGTTAAAATCCTGTAACGATCATTAATAGTCCCGTGTCAAAGGAATGTGATTAGATTTGCCTGGAAATTTGTCCGCATGCTCGGTTGACTCCAACAGCATCACTCTCCAGCTGAAACAAGTTCAGCTACATGGCGACCGGCAGGAGCTGCAGCCAATCAGAAGAGAGAGTAAGAGCGAGAGCACGTGAGAGTGAAAGAGTCCAAGAGAACAGAGAACAAAGTATTCAGGACTGTTTTGACTGAACAGGTAAGCCACTTGTTTGTTCCGTAATTTGGTGGGAATTGAGTGAATGACCAGTCAAGTTATTCTGGTTGGGGCATCTGTATTGTTAGCCAGTTGTAAAGCTGTTTTAGCTAGTGGCTGCGTATGAACATGGTGTGTTTGAGTTATGCGTATTTTTGTATTTTAAACTCTTAAGTTTGATATGGAAGGCGGTTTCCTCCACATGTGAGAAAATATTGAGTAGATTTACTGTATCTTTCAATTGAAAAGAATATTTCAGGTAGGTTATAGTTCTTGTTTAGACACTGCTGCATATGCTTGTATTGATGTATTGCATATGACTATTCACAAGTAACTGCATGATGAAAAAAAATTGTAATTGTGAAATATTAACTTGCAGTTGTGAGTTATAAAGTTCCAAATGTGTGATATTAACTGAGTTGCAATTATGAGATGGTGGAAACGAGCTTCTGTAAATCAGACAAGGGTAAGTTCATCAGTACTTCTGTTCGCTCTTGGTGTGTGTGATTTTGACAGCTCTGTTCATATTTATCATCTAAATTTTTTTTTTTTAGCTTGTATGCTAGTGCACAGAGGGTCACTGCAATTTATCCACACAGTGGAGAAGGATGCAGCATATGGCCTTCCACATGTAGCTCACAATAGCATTGCACTACCAAAATCTTGAACCCTACTGTTTTACTGTTTTAAGCGATGCCACTCATAAAATGATGCACCAGACTTTAGTCATTCAGCTTGTTTACGCATCAAGTGTGTGACAGCCAAAAAAGTAAACTGAGTGGTGCAATGGTATTCCAGGTCCAGAACTGCTAAGACACTGTGAACTATTAACCTTCAATCGATACATTTACTATCATGTCATCTGCTTGCACTGTTCAGGGTCTGTTAATGATTACAGTTGATTCGGATAAAAAATAAATAGGGTAGAGGCTTGTGGCTATCCACACTTAACGAAGCAAGACGCTACAAGAGTTTGGGGAAGATTGCTATATTTGGGTGAGTTTGTTGCGTATGAATTTTTGCAGGTTCGTAGCTCTAACAATAATAAGTTTATTTTATATAGTGCCTTTCTGCACACTCAAGGTCATTTACAATATGGCAACATGACAGCAGACAAAAAACAAAAGACAATAAACAAAAAATCCATGGCATGAATCAGGTCAT
>CM075026.1:13216995-13255338 GCA_037576675.1 Pangasius sanitwongsei
TCATTGATATTTAAGAAGGGACGTAAACGAGCAATATTACGGAGGTGAAAGAAGGCAGATTTAGTGAGTGAAGAAATCAGACAGTTGCATAGAAGTGAGAACATGAGTAAATGTGCTAAAAACTGAAAACAACAAAAAATCCATCATCTTATGAAATTTATTGTTCAATTTTAAATCACTCGAATCGCTGTGGTTTAAATGTCCTCACTATAAAAAAAGATTTGTCATGAAACTTGTTATGAGAAAGATGTCAAAAGGCCTGTTATTTATTTAATTATTTATTTATTTATTTATTTATTTTCTCCACAGAACAAGTGTCATGGCACGGAGTGTCCTGTGTTTGTGGTGTTGCTTTTCCTTGGCATTAATTTACACCAGTGTACATGGACGTCCAGAACAACATTCTGCCTCTGATGAAAACAAAAAACAAGCACTGAACGAGGTGAACAGTGATTTTGCTTTCCGCCTGTACAAAAGCATTGTGTCTGGTGCTCAGTCCCAGAATGTGTTCTTCTCTCCACTGAGTGTGTCCATGGCACTGGCTGCAGTGTCTTTAGGAGCAGGCGGTGAGACTCATCAACAGCTTCTCAGTGGCCTCGGATTCAACAGTTCTGTCTTCACCAGTGAGGAGATGCACCAAGCCTTCCTCGATCTCCTCCTGAACCTCAATCAGAGGACAGGGGTAGATCTGAATGTGGGCACTGCTGTCTATGTCAATGACACCTTTAAGCCTCATCCGGAATTCCTGGAGAAACTTAAGCGTTTCTATCTTTCCGATGGATTCTCTGTCAATTTCACCAAGACCGAAGAGACCTCTGATGAGATGAACAGATATGTCAGTGAAAAGACGCACAAGAAAATTATGAAGTTTAGCAAAGACTTGGATTCAAATACCATCATGTATTTGCTCAGCTATATATATTTTAAGGGTAAGCTTATTTAATATGGTCGATTTATTTGTGTTATGGTCTCTACATGGGCATGCTTTTGTTTCCTATAACAGCACTTTGAATTTTTTCTCAAGGGAAATGGTCCATCCCGTTTGACCCCAAAAATACTAGAAAGGGGAAATTCTATGTGGATAAAGACACGAATGTTCCAGTTGAAATGATGTGTGAGACGAATCATTTTTACACCTACTTTGATCAAGAACTCTCTACAATTGTCCTTCGACTGGATTACAATGACTCATTCTCCATGATACTGGCTCTACCTAAAGATCTCACTGTTCTGCAAGAGGCTTTGTGTCCGCACCACATAACCAACTGGAACAGACAGATGAGTAAAAGGTTATTTGGATTCTGTGAGATCTTGAAATGTCCACAAAGTTCATAATGCATTTGTTTAATGAATCATCAGTGCATTTAGAAAATATTCTTTTTTTTTCTAGAATTGACCAAACAAAATTTTTTCCTCTTATCATTCTGACAAATACATCACATATACACAGACCCATGACTCAAACCTGTTGAAGCAGCCTGGCAGCAGTAATTGCCATAAGGCTTCTCGTATATAATGCTACAATTTTGGTAAGCCCAGATTTTGGGATCTTCTCCTGTTCTACTCTGCAGAACAGCTCAGATTGGATGGGAAACCCCACTGTACTATTAATCGGAGGTCCTCAGTGTTCTTGAGCAGTTTATCCTGACAAGCCTCCCAGTCCCTGCTTCTGAAAAACATCCCCACAGCATGATGCTACCACCACCATGCTTCACTTTAGCAATAGAATTGCTCAGGTGATTGGTCATGCCTGGCTTCCTCCAGATGCATTCAGGCCAAAGTGTTAAATATTAGTTTCTTATGGCCTGAGAGTCCTTTAGATGTCTTTTTTTTTTTTTTTTTTTTTTTGAGCTATCACATGCATATTTACTGAAAAATGGGTTTTGTCTTGACATTTTACCATAAAAGTCTGATTGTTGGAGCACTCCAGAGATGGAGGGTTCTCCAATTTCCAAACATTCTTTCTGTTTCTTGGCCATGCCACTGACTAAAACTGGCTGTTTTAGTCTTAAAGGCAAAAAAAGGTTTTAATTTGTGTTATTTGTCTGTTCCTAAATTAAAAAAGAGAATCAAATCTTGTCCCAAGCAGTTAAGCTCCATGGTGCTCCTCATGTGTTATTTCTTGCAGTCTTTAAGGTTATGGGGTCATTTATTTAAGATCAGCAACATTTTCTTGTATTTTCTTTATGGCCTGCTATATGCTAATTCTATATGCAAGTATAATTTAAATACTGTGATTTTGGGGGGGGGGGGGGGATTGATTAATAAACCTGCCTATTAATACTTTATACTCTTTTTTTCAGGAAATACGAGGTCTACCTCCCTAAATTGTCCTTAAAAGCTTCATATTCCCTGATCAACATTCTGACTAGAATGGGAATGAAGGACATGTTTACAGTTAAAGCCAACTTCACTGGGATTACTGATGAAGAAATATACATTAGTAAGGTAAGGAAGCTAATTGCCAAACTGCAGATGACACACAAGTGACAGATCTTTGTCATGGTGCAGGTAGTCAAAGATAATGTTGGTAGTTATGGTGTTACTTAATCTAAAGCCATTGCATGACTGCAGCTGTGACTTAGAAACAAATCATCAGATTTTAAAGTTATGTTTGTTTCACTGTATGAAAAACATGACTCATGCACCCAGTTACATGGACATTTTACTTTTGTCCCCAGGCTGTGCATATAGCCGCATTAGATGTGGACGAAGCCGGAGCCACTGCAACAGCTGTGACTGGAATACAATTTTCAACACGTACTGGACCCATAAGTCTGAATTTTAATAAGCCATTTATGACCTTTATCATTGACCAGAAAACAAAGAGCATCTTGTTTATGGGAAAAATTGTCAATCCAAAAAATTCTGAGATAACTGAATAATAAAAATGTTTTTAAAACCATAAAATGAGACATAAAAACTTTTTTTTTTCTTTCTGTGGCTTTTGTAGATTTTTAGAGTGCTTGTTATTCCATATACATCTTCATGATCATTCTCCAAACACTTTTTAAGAATTGAGTCAGTCTGAGCCAGTTACAGTGCAGATTCCTTTCAAACTGCATTTAGCAAGAATGAAGCCATCTGTTTTTGTTTTAGATAAAAGGTATAACGTTTAACATATGTTAACATATGTTAAAATACATTGAAGAAATATGTGTCAGTTTGAAATCCACCTGCCTCTGGTGATGTCTCAGAGCACTTCACAGCCAACCAACCAGCAGCTCTGCATTAAACTCACACCCACAGTACACTTGAGACACGTCGTGTGTGGTGACCTTTCATGCTACACATGCTTCTAACAACATTAGAAGGATCAAAAGCAGTGGCTTAGTGGTTTAGCACGTTAGCCTCGCACCTCTGGGGTTGGGGGTTTGATTTCCGCCTCTGCCCTGTTTCTCCCTGTGCTTTGGGGGTTTCCTCTGGGTACTCTGGTTTCCTCCCCCAGTCTAAAGACATGTATTGCAGGCTGATTGGCATCTCTAAATTGACAGTAGTGTGTGAATGGGTGTGTGTGATTGTGCCATGTGATGGGTTGGTATTTTTTTTTAAACTTTATTTTAAAAAAAACTTAAAAAATTGTATTTTTAAAAACTAAAATGCCATTCCTAATCCCAGAAGCATTGTAGTAAATTTTGATCAATTGTAGCAGTGAGATGATGCTGGACCGGTCAGATTAAAATGATCAGGAATGTGGGTCAGAGATACCATGTGAACTAAGTCTAGTCATCTAAACTATGTTTAACTAAAATATTCCTTATGTTTGGTATCAATTTAATCCATATCTCATGGTGAACAATGTGGTGATATTAGAGGTATTGTACAAGTTTATGAAATAACATTTATAGCATCCGGTTTTATATTTTTTGCAATGTGTTCTTGTCCTTCTCTCTCACACACACACACACACTGGAGCCGCCTGGTCTGCACAGGGGACCTTTTGTGATTGTTTCACAAATTCATTCCCAGGAACCGAATTAATATATAACGCTTTAGGGTACACTACCAAACTGAGGGTCCATCAACAAACAAACAAACCAACAAAATACAGTGTGTCTCGCTCATTTGGTACTCTTGTCAGTATACATTTCAAAGAGGCTCAGGGGTATAAACAGGTATGCATCATACAATGGCTTTTATGCAATACCATCTGCTTCCTATGCTGGTGACTCTGTTCTTTGACTCTGCAAGATCTCTCCATTTTTAGACTTTTATATCTTGTATTCTTGTTTGTCTTTTCTATAATAAACTGTGTATTTATGTTATCTTTAAAGTACCCAGCAGTTCTTATTGAAAGGTAGTGTGTTACATGAATGTTCAAAGGTTAATGAACAATGCTGGTTAGCGTTATTGTATGTTAGACACGTTTAAAACAGACCTCTGGCAAGTAAATAGGAAAGGCCTTTGCTTGGAAGTCAAACCTCTGAGCTAACAGAACAATTATTTAATAAAGCTATATAAGTATCTCCCATGGTAATGTCACACTCTAGTAAAACCTTAGTATAAAGCTCTTCAAATGAAATGTATAATTGAACGCTGAGAGATTATACTTCGTGCACTAATTAAAAGGTAATTGTTTGGAAGGAGTTACATAAAGTTAACAGAGTCAGATAATTATGTTAACAATTATTATAAAGTAGAGTCAGATCTTGAATAACTGAATATTGGAGTCAGACATTTAAGTCATAACATTATAGCATGCATTTAACCTTCAGCTGCGCCTGTTTCCATCCTTGGTCATAGGACAGCAGTGGACTAAGATAATATCATTTCATACTTAGTCCTACACCACAAGCACAGAACTGACGTTCTCTTCAGGCTTGAGAAGTCAGTTAGGAAATATATGGAAGTGCAATTGCAGTGAAGTAAAGTGACCAGCATCTTCTTAAATCAATAAAGTTGTGTTGCTAAATAATCCTTACAATCTGGTACATGTCTAGCAGTGTATGCCTTACTATACTCTGTGTGTGTGAAAATAAAAACTATATTTTAGAATTTGCTAATACAACAAGTGTGTTAGAGCAAGGAAAGTAAACTGAGTGGTGCAACGATACCTAGATTCAGAATTGGAAAACGCTGATGTGAACTCAACCTTCAAATAATCAATAAGTGCTCATGCCCACTGTTTGAAAGCAGTTAATGATTAGGAAGGATTCAGGATAAACATAAAATAAACAGGTTAAAGGTTGGTGTCTATGCACATTTAACGAAGAACAGCACTTGCACATCTTCGACAAGGCTACGAGACTTTGCAGAAGGTGGTTAGAGTTGGGTGAGTGTTTGTTTTTGTTTTTTGTTTTTTTTTAAAATTGCACTCAATGTTTTTGCAGTATTAAAATGAGAGCATGAGACTTGATTCAAATTCAAATGTAAAAGTGTGTATTTGCAATTTCCCAATTTCCTGTGTGTGTGTGCACGCAAAATTTATTACATAATTCAAATTCACTTGCAAAAAATATATATAAATATAAAATTTCATTTTTATGAACAAATATCATGCAGTGGCTGGGAAAATTAAAATGCAAATGCAAAGTCCATTTGACCTTTTATTTTCAATAAACTGATCTGATTGTGCCATATTAAAAAGCAATAGCAATCCTCTCATTTGTGATTGCACTTTCTCATCCTCATGCTCCAACTCGATCAAAAATAAACACCTTTGCCATCTTATTTGATTTTGCATTTTCACTGTCAATGAGATATGTTTGTCAATCAAACACTATGGTAGGGACCTTTTGGTGTTTTGGAGGAAATTATGAAATTGGGTGTTGAAAATATAGAGATCATAGAAACAATCATTGGGAAATTCTAAAGCTTGCCAACCAGATTGAGCACACTTCAGTCAAAACTGACATTGTGAAGTCATCCTTGACCAGTTGGGAGAATCTGTGGCTGTCTTGAACATGAATAGCATGAATTAAGTTGTCAGTGGGAACTTGCAGTGTGAAGTGTCCTGCCATAGAAACTTCCTCAATACCCAAAAGACAGAGAGTTTAAAGCCCATGCAAAAGATTAGGAAGCTCAATTGCTTTGTAAAGGTTGCTAATCAATCCTTAATCACTCATTCATTGTCCATAAGACCTGTTATTTTTATCCTCTTAGAAGTGCCATGGCACGGAGTGTCCTGTGTTTGTGGTGTTGCTTTTCCTTGGCATTAATTTACACCAGTGTACATGGACGTCCAGAACAACATTCTGCCTCTGATGAAAACAAAAAACAAGCACTGAACGAGGTGAACAGTGATTTTGCTTTCCGCCTGTACAAAAGCATTGTGTCTGGTGCTCAGTCCCAGAATGTGTTCTTCTCTCCACTGAGTGTGTCCATGGCACTGGCTGCAGTGTCTTTAGGAGCAGGCGGTGAGACTCATCAACAGCTTCTCAGTGGCCTCGGATTCAACAGTTCTGTCTTCACCAGTGAGGAGATGCACCAAGCCTTCCTCGATCTCCTCCTGAACCTCAATCAGAGGACAGGGGTAGATCTGAATGTGGGCACTGCTGTCTATGTCAATGACACCTTTAAGCCTCATCCGGAATTCCTGGAGAAACTTAAGCGTTTCTATCTTTCCGATGGCTTCTCTGTTGATTTTACGAAGACCACAGAGACCTCTAATCAAATCAACAAATATGTCAGTGAAAAGACACATGGCAAAATCAGCAAATTTATTGAAAACCTGGATTCAAATACCATCATGTATCTGCTCAGCTATATATATTTTAAAGGTAAGATCATTTAGTTATGTCGTGGTCTCTCCATGGGCATTGCTTATGTTTTCAATAACCATAGAGCATTTTTTTTCCCTCAAGGTAAATGGTCCATCCCATTTGACCCCAAAAATACCATAGAGGATCAATTCCATGTGGATAAAGACACGACCGTTCCAGTTCAAATGATGTTCCTGAAGGATGACTTTTACAGCTACCATGATCATCAACTGTCTGTCAGAGTCCTTCGTTTGAATTACAATGATTCATTCTCCATGATACTGGCTCTGCCTGATAAAGATATTATCCATTTGGAAGAAGCTTTGCGTCCACACCACATAACCAAGTGGCAAAAATGGATGTCAAAACGGTAATTCTGAAGTTGTGGCATTTCACCAAGTACATTACAGGTTCAATAAAACATCTTTGTTTTATCTTATAATCTATGAAATGTTCAGAGTGACTCTCAGACCTTTTGGACAATAGATAAGTTTACTGCAGCTTCTTTTCTGTCTTAAGGCAAACCATAAGGGGTTTAATTCATGATATTTTCTTAGTTTCTGAATGTAATAATATGAATCCTGAATTAAGGCACTCATCTTCATCTGTAGAGCGCTATAATGCTCCTTTGGGAATGAGAATTAATATTCTTTGGGGTTCTGTAGTTATTTTTTGAAGACAAGCAACATTTTACATTTTGTTATATGGCCTGTTTATGTAATTTCTACACTAGGTACTTTAATTTCTCAGTTATGAAAAAGTACTCAGTTATAGTAATTATGCTACTTCCATACTGGCTTGATTTCTTTTATTTTTTAATAATGTAGAGAAGTGTATTAATGAATGATTTAGAAATGCACACGTAAAACGCAAAAGTTTCCAACAGACCATTATCCAACTCAGATAATTTATGTAGTCTGGAAAATTACAGGATTAGTTTATTAACTACACCTGCATTTCTCTTTCTCCAGTGAGTGCCACATCTACCTCCCTAAACTGTCCCTAAAAACTTCATATTCCCTGATCAGCATTCTGTCTGAAATGGGATTTAAGGATATGTTTACAGCTAAAGCTGACTTCTCTGGGATTTCTGACAAAAATCTGTTAGTTTCTGAGGTAAGAAACCTACTAGCCCAAAATGGTGACAGGTGTGCTTGTGCTGGACGTTCATGTTGCAATTACTTAAAAATGATTAGGTAGTTTTGATTAGGTAGGCAGTTTTGAACATCACTGATGCTCTTACTTAATCTAAACGCATTGCCCTGAATGTAATTAATCACCATCAATTTTAGCTACATATGGAAAAACAGCTAGGAAATTTGAAGAATAGGCTCACTACCCTCCAGGCGGAGAGATAATGTAATCATATATGCAATTAATTGGTGATTTGTTCTTTTTTTTTTCGTCTTCAGGCTGTGCATAAAGCCACTCTAGATGTGGATGAAGCCGGAGCCGAAGCAACAGCAGTGACTGGAATAGGCTTCATGCCTTTTTCTGCAAGAATAATTGAAATGCTTAAGTTTGATCGGCCATTTATGATCTTTATAGTTGACCAAAAAACAACGAATGTCCTCTTTATGGGGAAAATTGTAAATCCGGCCAATTCTGAGGTCTCTCAGTAACAATCTCTGCAGCTAGTTTTTTTTTTTCTAGCATAGAGGGTTGTAGTGATAGAAGAGGAGATGTGATGAGATGTGGTAGTGTGCATTGGGATAGGGGGCCTGACTGCAAAAATATGAAAAACCACATACATAAACTGAAGCATATATTTTTAACTGGTTTAATAAAATCTATATTGCAAGCAAGCTTTCATGTATTGCAACATACAGTCATACCGTAGGTGATATCCATGTATTTACATAATCAATTATTTCATGTTGTGTTTTAACAAATTGGAAAGATTAAAAAAAGGAAAGGAAAAAAAAATAAATAAATAAAATATTTTGAATGTCAGGTAAGCGCATATATCTGCATGACAGGACCAAGATATTTAGGTATTTAGCTAGGGAATCAAAATGGCCGCATAGGTAAAATGCATTGTATTGTGGGTAATTGCGAAGGTCACAGTGATTTCAGTGAAAACAACAGATATGTTAACTAAATTTTATTGAAATTGAATGCTTACTTTTCACTCTTTACTCTTATATTTAGATCTCCAAAGTGCTTGTTACTTTTAAAGTTCAGTTTATCCAATTAAGTTCATCAGTGTAGAAAAAAAAAAACTATCAAGAATCATGTCAATTCGTCATCTGCTGTTACCTTCTCACGCTACACATTGTAGTTAGCGCTACAGCTATCCGTGTGTGAATATGGATAAGCCACTTAACTAGAGGATGCACACTGGCTCTACTTCAGTAAAATGTTTTAACATGATGCAGTAAGCAAAGACTCGTATAAAATGAGGCGTCTCCTTTTGAACTCCATCTAATTTGAAAAAGCATGTTTTTTAACAAGGTTTTGCTAAATTGTTTTAAAAAAGGTAGGTTTTGCAAATTGCGGGAACTGGCTTTAAAATTGCGTCAATAACGTGAACTGGATTTAAAACCTAGCCTGTTTTGTTTGCTAATGGACTAGCATATATGATTAGGTAAGTCAAATTCTACCTATTGGTAAGTTGGTAAAATTTGCTTATTTATATAATATTTTACTTCTGATTAATTCATTAGCAGGCTATGTAGGATTAGTCATGCATATTGTGTATGACCAGCAGAGGGACAGCAGCTTTTCAGACAAAATGGCGTACTAGCTTTAAATAATAAAATTACTTTTCACGTAAAAACACAACGTTACTTGATTTCATCAGGTAAAACCATTTACTTTTTAAAAATTGACTACATTGAACTTTTTTACTTGCATTTGAGTACATTTTTGACTGGACACTTCCCCGCTTAACTGACACATTATCTAACCTATACTTCCACTTAACTACAGTTTGTCAGTACTTTTTCCGCCACTGCTCACAGCAGTGATGGCTGTAAGGCAAATCACAGGTTTATATTAATGCACCAACATTAAGCCTGACTATATAATATAAACGAGTTAAAAAGTCCATGACGTTCTTTAGGAGGTCATCGTGGACTTCAGACGTGCTGGGAAACACACTCACGCTCCTATTCACATTAACGGAGCTACAGTTGAGCGTGTACCCAGCTTTAAGTTCCTCGGGGTCCACATCTCCGAGGACCTCACCTGGTCCCTGAACTCCTTCTTTCTGGTTAAACAGGCACAACAACGCCTTTATTTTCTGAGGAGACTGAAAAAGGCCCACCTCTGCTCCAAGACACTCTTGAACATTTACCGCTGTACCATTGAGAGCATCATCACCAATTGCATCTCAGTCTGGTATGGCAACTGCACCGCAACAGACCGGAAAGCTCTTCAGCGGGTGGTGAAAACCGCCCAACGCATCACTGGCTCTCAGCTATATATATATGTATGTATGTATATATTCATTGTATATATTCATTTTTATATCCTGTTCACATTCTTATCATATTCTTAACATGTCTTCACCACTGTACACTGATTGTACATACATATATAGATCACATTTATCCTTATTTATAATACCCACTGCACCTCCTGTACATAAGTCATCCATTTCCCTGTACATATCACCCTCATAGCTGTATATCCTTATTTGTAATTTAGTGTAAATATGCCACTTATGCACTTCTGGTTAGATGCTAAGTGCATTTCATTGGCTTAGTACATGTACTTTGAACAATGACAGTAAAGTTGAATCTAATCTAATAAATAAAAAATAGTATTTGTTGGTGAACTGTGGTATCAGGGGAAGACTTTGGCTGTACTGTGTCCGAAAAGTCACCTAATAACAGCACATCATCAAGGGCTTTATTCTTTGCATAACACATACTAAATCTATCATGGCTATGGTTAATCAAATTCAGGGCCTTTGTGGCTAGTGCGTGTTGGTGAACCTGGTGGTGGGGAAGAGAGTGCTGTCTGTGTACAGGGGATTAAAGTTATTCTAGAAAAAACAGCACAAAGAAAAAAAATCTCAGATACAGTCCCTTACCTTCTGGGAAATCTGCATATGTCCTGTACAACATAAATTTACAAAATGTTGTTCATTTAGTAGATCAGACCAGGACCTGGTTCAAGATTCCTGGTCCTAAGCAGGTTATGGCTGTGGTTTGTTCCTTTTTGCCAGCAGATGGCAGTGAGTTTACACTTTTTTTTATCATTACATCAGCTGCTTATTATATATTAAGTAAAGCTGCAGTAGTCTACCTTGCTCTGTATTAAGCTTCAGTAAGGAAAGTCTTTCCATATATCTCATAAATGCAAGACAATTTATTCCCGGCAAAAGTGGCTCTGGAATTTAGCACTAAAAGATGCATTTTTTGCTGTCATGTTAGTAAATGTAGGCCATTATTTTATCCACATCACACATCTCATTGTTAAAACACATACCTATGTGAATGTTCCAGGCACCAAAATTTAGCGTAAAAATACACAATGTCACAGGAGTTTGATATAAATATTTATTTCTTCCTCTTTATATAATATCCTATCTTTACATGCATGATAAACAATTTCATTAGGTGAAAAAGAGTTCAGTATATTCAAGACCAACATACACAGCAAGACGTGTACGGGAAGGAATTTGTTACACAGCTTTCCTTAATGTATAACAGCCTACTCATTAGATGACACAGGATAGGCTGTAGTTGTGGGGAAGTGGGTTTTTTTTTTTGTGTGTGTTTTTGTAATATTTAGAGCTATTCTGTATCCTTTACTAAAGTGGAAAAATCACCGAGAACACTGTGTAACAGCTTCTACTGAGACTTCCATGTTCAAAAAGTCTTCTTTAAAAGAAGGGCGGATCACTTTTCCTTTCATCTTTAAAAATGACAGTCAACATACTGAAGCATGAAGCCATTTTGATAGGAATCCGCTCCAAGACCATCGTGGGGCTTATTTACGAGTAGGACAGAAAGGAGATAAGGATTAACGAAGATCTTGCTACTGTTGGCAGTTTTCCTGAGAACCAGCAGCAAAGAGCAAATACTTCAACCGAGCACACCATCAAATTGCCAGGCGCAATGCGAGATCTACTGCAGAGATGACAGGGGCTTGTACAAATACAGCAAACTGAGCAGGCAGGCCTCAAGTCTTCTCTATACACAGCTGCAGTTATATACAACAGGGCACATCACAGATCGTAAGGACGAGCAGCAGCCAGCTCACATTCAATGCACAATTGCCAATTTTCACAGTCGCTGTGTCAGTTTTCTCAGATTTGTTTGGACCACAACTCAAATGGTACATTTCAGCAGGGCACATACAGTACGTACGCTTAGGGTCATGAAGCAATGTTGAAAATGCATACGGACTCCCTTTATCATTTCATAGCTTCAGCTCATGCATAGTAAGACCAATACAGACTATACAAAGGCTACATTATATCATTTAGGCTTATTCATATGTGCACAATTATGAAAATATTAAAACCACAACTAGAGTTTTAGAAAATACCATCACTGACTCTACTTTGGTAGAAAGGAACATCATGACGTCTATAAATCATATAGTGTGGCTTTTCAGTACATACAGTAAATCACGTGTAGTGTGAGTGGACAGCCGGTTGTATTTTACAATCTAGCTCTTGAAATCCAATGTCGTGTTTGATATGTTTAAGCATCAAGTAATTTTATGCACAAGTTCAGCTTCCATTGCACAGTATTCACAATATCGTACAAATAAAAAGGCAGATTCGATGGCTGAGTAGTGACCTGATATTGGACCTGAGCTCTGGGATCATATGCTTGAAGAATTTTGTCCTGATCAGGGAATGTTCACTTCTTTTGCACTTTCCACGCTGCGTCGCAGGGCAGCATATGCCACTTGGAGGAAAGCTCTATCTGCCCTCTTCCGCATACATGAGCTCACAGATACCCATGATTGGCTAGTGTTGCTGTGATTGACAGGGGAGAGAGAGTATGCTATCCTACGCAGAGGTCATGGCCAATTTTGCTCTCTGGATGGTTGTGGTATCCTTAGGATTTGAACCTGCAATTCAAACTCCTGATTGGGATTGGAACTCATGATCTCTTGACGCTTTTCTGGTGCACCACTCGGGGGCCCAGGCTTTGCTCTTACTCTGCGCAGTTGAAACATTTACATTTATACATTTGGCAGACACTTTTTGTCCAAAGCAACTCAAGGACCCAACAGTGATTCAAACTCACAATCTTCTGAGCAGAAGTCCAGAGCCTTGACCATTGAGCCACCACTGTTTAATTTAACTACTTAAACTGAATAATGTGCGTTCATTCATTTATTCATCTTCAGTACATGCTTTATTCTGGTTAGGGTAGCGGTGGATCCGGAGCCTATCCCAGGAACACCGAGTGCAAGGCGGGAATACACACTGGATGGGACATCAGTGCATCGCAGTATACCAAGCACACACATTCACACCTAAGGTTATTTAGTGTAGCCAATCCACCTACTGGAATGTTTTTGGGAGGTGGGAGGAAACTCACAGGTAGAACATTTGAAACTCTACACAGTAACCCAAGCTCAGGATCGAACCAGGGACCATGAAGCAGCAACACTACCTGCTCCACCACCGTGCTGCCCATATGCTTTTTTTGCATAACTGAATATAAGAAACATTGATATGAGCCCAGAGCTGGTTCCAATAAACCCCACCTAGCGCTTGGAGGGCACAGATAAATCATGAATGTGAAAAATATAAAGCCTATCTGCTAAAGAAAGCTTCCAGTTAAGAATCCCGGGTGAAATCAGATACTAGAACCTTCGTTTTGCCATGTATGAGAGCAGTGTGGAAAACAGGAGCTGACATGCACTCCATGTTTTATACTGATGCGTGCATATACTGTAAAGGCCATGGTGCACTGGTAACTTCTGAAAGTGGACAATTTCAGCAAGGCTAGGGTTAGCAGAAACTCATGTGTACAAAGATTTAAATATGAGATACATCGTTACGATTGGAAAAATAAATAAATAAATAAATAAATACAACTAAGACGAACTGCTTCAAATCGTTGCCAGCGTATCGTTCCTCCGAAGGTAGGGTGTGAGTATTAGATGAAATGCTCAATCCATGCAGGAGAGTGTACACGTGTGTTTAGGACCATAGATGTTTCAGTATGTTTAAAGGCAAATCATTTGTTTAGGCAGATATGTTAACTTGCTTCCAGTTTCTACACAATGTAACAGTCAATAAATGAACAATGGATGGAGAGGAAGGTTGAAAACGGAAAGCGACTAGGAACACCGGAGCTGCCCTTGCTGACTAGGTGAAGTCGAATCCACGCAGTCCGAATCCTCTTCTCCTCTTTCCTCCTTTAATTTCCCAGCTGCCTTCCTCTTCTTCATGGTGTCTTTGTGATGGATTTGACCTCGGTGTAAGATTGTGGATGTGTTTTCAACATGATCGTGCATTGACAGTCCAGGTTCAGTTGTAGATTTTTTGCAGATCAAGATGAAGATGAAGGGTGGAGTCATCAAACAGAGGGTTCTTCACCTCCATCTCGCCAGTCTAAAGAGAGAGAGAGAGAGAGAGAGAGAGATTCAAACACTGGACACCACAAAAACAACACTGATACACACTGGATTGTTATCAGTGTTATCACTGCAGGTGGCACATAATACCCTTGATTCTGACCTGCAGGGAAGTGCCCTATGTTAGACCACACACACACACACACAAACTGCTGCTTACTGGGGCGAGTCCAGGACATTCATACACGGTGAAGTCTCCATCCTCATTCTCCTCATCTGAGGTAGCTGCTGATTCAGGGATCTTGGTTTCGTCTCTTTGCCTGAATACAAAGAACAACAATTATTATTATTATTATTATTATTATTATTATTTGTGTATTAAGACAATGGAAGCCCTTTCACACAAAATTATAAAGTATATATGTATATACTGTGTGTGTATGTGTTTGTGTATTATGAGCTATTTTCTGTTTATACCACAGCACAGTTGAATTCTTGAATCTGATTGGCCAGAAGGTACGCATTAATTTTGGTGTAACCGCACGGCTCAGACAGTAGTTCCAGCTGTAACATGTATGACGGGTCTATTCATTAGATCTACTGCATTATAATTTCTACAGTATGCGCTCATTCTATAGGGACTTGTAAGACTAATAAAAAAATGACTTTTAAAAAACGAGTTGTTTAACAAAGACAAACGTATAATCGTTGATATGAAGTGTTTTGTTAGGAGACATTTAATTAACATTTTTTGGAAGGAGGTCTCATGTGTCAGTGGTTTGTAACAGTCACAGTTTCCCAGCAAAGAAAGTCTTCAGAGGAGACGTGTTTACGATTTCCAGTTTCCCGGTAAAATGACAAGCTGCGTTTTTTTTTTTTTTGTCCATTAACTTCAAGAGAGAGAAAAGGAGATGCTGCTGAGGGAATGACTGTTTGTCATTGTTATAATGTAAGTGAGGACAGGAACTGTCTCATGAATGTTCCACAACATTAATTCTAACTATAAACCATTAAAAAGAGCAGCGTGTTGTTCATTAATAAATTGAAAATTGTAATCTCTGGACAATTACTGTGGTGTAAGTGGAATAACACACATTTGACCATGCTGTTATACAAAAATAATACATGTTGTGGTGGTATTGGCCATCTGCTTTGCATCACACCACTTCTGCATGTATTATTTCCACATTACAGCATGAACAAAGTGTGTTATTCCCTGCATATTTATCCATACATGGGGACAGTGGAGTGTTTATCAAGCACAGAATAGAATAGAAGCAGCCAAAATACCATTAAGGGTATGATTAGATGAATATGAATTAGAAATGAAACATGAGGTAGTGAAGCTGGGCTTGTGATGTAGATCTACTCACTTAAGTGACAACATCTGCTGTTTCTGGTGCTGATAATGGTACATCTGAGCGCTCTGGGCCAGGTTTTTATCTCCAGACTAAAACAGAAATGACAGTATGAAAACAACAAATATGTTCAAATTTGCCAAATGTGCATGTGTGTGTGTGTTTTTCACTCACAGCTGCGCTGTCGTAAGAGTGGGGGCTCATCACCCCGAAGGCTGGGTAGTCCACTTTCTGTGCCAGACGAGTTCCTCTCTGCATTCTGTCACAGGAACAACAGCGTGAGCAGCTCATTCAGTTAGATTTGTTCAATTACAGTTCTGACTGCTCTAATCAGTCACGCTTGGCACCGAAAACAAATGGTGCCGTTTGTGATGTTCATTTTGTTTGTGAACACTGCACATGAGAGTCAGGACTGAGGTCTTACCTCACCCAGCACACTCCAAACACAACCAGAGCCACTGAAGCCACCATAAGACACACTCCTGCTGTAACTGAGGGAGAGAAAGTGTGCAAGAGAGAGAGAGGAGACAGATATTAGCCCACTGGTTAATTATATGCAAAAACATCCATATAATATAAACCTTAATGGATGATTAGAAACGAGCATAGATTTGAGTGCATGGAATGATGTACGAACAAATCTGCATCTGATTCATTAAAACGAGTGGTGATCTGCGTATCCCGCCCATTAGGCCCCGCCCACTAATTTACATAATGACATATTTAGGTCATACACATGACACCCTACTTGAAACACGTCCTAACTTATGTTATTATGACACTGAGCCAATAAAAAGAAAGCATTCAGGAGACTACAGTTTTCCAAGATCATACGAAAAAAGTGCAAATAAAACTATTCTTTTCAGAAGCCTCACAAATCTTGAAATAAAATAATATCAAGTGTTGAGAGTTTCAACTGAGGAAAGGATAGTCCAATACATTTGTCTTTTGCAATCCATTGTTTTTTTGTTTTTGTTTTTTCTTTTACCAAAATTTGCTTTTACCTGAGTAAGGTTTTTAGCTACTATCTGATTTTCCTTATCAGAGACTCATACAGAATAAGCAGAGCACTCAATCCAATCTCAGAGAGAAAAATACTATTAACCTCAAAGAGTTTTGACCATTCATAATATGTTATATAAGCTGACTGATGCAAACGTATTATAAATGTGCAAACAATCACGAGAACATTTTGCTATCGTCACACCACCACAATAAAGAGTACACAAATGAGGCATACCGATATAAGAGTGGTCCTCAGACGGGTAGGGCACAATGAGCGGGGCGCTCTGCATGGCTGATATCAGAGGACTGACAGTGTTGGGACTGGAGCTGGTGGCACTGGAGCTGGTGGTAGTGGATGATGTGGTCAGAGTGTGTGTTACGGGCTGTCCCGCTGCGTTGTAGCTGGGTGAGGATTCTGCTCTGTGATGACTCCTTGGCCTTGCTGAATCATCTTTGATACGTGGAGCAGCCTGAGAGGGCGCTAAAGAGCAGTGCAAAGGTGTTATGGCAACTTAAAATAACTGATTAAATCTCCCAAACCAGTGGTTCTCAAACTCCACTGGGTCCGTGATTGTATTATTTTGTCACACTGGCGGAAATCACAACCCGCCATTTTAAAGTTATTATATTTATTATTGAGTTCTTAGCTTTATTAGCCTGTTTCACTGGTCACTTAAATTGAATGAGTGTAATCCAAACCTCACTAGTTCAAAAATCCTCTTATTCAGTAAAAAAAAAAAAAAAAAAAAAGCCATAATATTTTTCCCATTTAAAGAATGAGTCTAATACTGGAATAGTTGGATTATCTTCATAAATAAATCTATCCTGAAATTTATTTCACAGTTAGATTCCCTAGGAGCAAAAAAGTTTGAGAAGCTCTGTCTTAAATTATATAAATAAGGCATCAATAATACAGCATATCTATTATAGCATATCTATGTTATATCTATTAAGTAAGTGTGTGTATGTGTGATTTCTCTTATAGCCTCCCTGAACTGTATTAAAACATTTCATGTTTAAAGAAGTGGTGTTGCTGCTACAATATTTTACTAAACAAAGCTAAAAATCTTCTTGGAATAAAATCTGAGTCTCTACTGAAATAGTCTCACAAACTGGACTTTGGCAGAAAGGACATATGTGGCCAAGAACCACGTAATTTCACAGAAGGACACAATTTTTACTGGTATAGGCAATAGGAAAAGTCAGGCTCTCATTCACTCACCAATTACTGCTTCAAACCTCGTTCATAACTTTTAAAGACATAATGCTGTAAATTTGTTTGTAGTACAACAACTATACCTAAAAACGCATTGTGTCACAGTGTTCAAATCTGTTTTCCTGCTGGAAATCTGTGCACGGAAGTGTGGAGAGCCAGAATTCAACCTTCAAGATGAATGGCCAGAAAAGTGTAAAATAAATAGTGTGGCTAAGACTAGTACTGAACGCATGACAGGTGTCATAATATTTAAGAGCCAATGTTCTTGCACATGCAAATACAAGCCATATAACTCCAGGTTATCAGAGGAAGGGGATGGGCTTGTGTTGGATTGGAGGCATTTGCAAATTCATACTATCTGGATTTCTTAGATCAGGTGTTTTTGTGCTTTTCTGTGGACACTTTTTAAAAAATAAATAAATATAAAAGACAAGAAACAATGAGTGGCTTTAAAATAATAAAATGTGTTACCTGTGTGTTTCATCTCCGACTCTCTGTGTTTGGTTATGATGGAAGAGAGGAAGTCAATCTCTTCGTCTAGCTCAGGACGCATATCCACTTCTTCTGTACGTTAGAAAGAAAGATTTTTTTTTTTAATAACTTGGTAAATTTTGATATAATTTTGCCATATACATTACATGTGATTACTACTCTAAAATCCCCTCTACACTTGGCCATTCTGAGTACCAGGATTGTATGCAGATAAGGATTATTTACAACAAATTGCAGGAGCAGCTTTATCATAACTTTGGAGATGTTGGATTTATATGGTTTAACAAGAATTAATGTTATACATAGGTTATTTGCATACCACTGAATATTTCCAAACAACAAAATATTGTTTAAAAGTACAAAACAGTGGAAACGCTGTACATGCATTGACCTTATTGAGGGCCCAAACTCGACAAAAACTTCTTTAATATTAAAATCACAGAATACTGATTTGTATACTGATACAAAATACTGTACTGTAATCTATTATAGATTTTGAAATACACTTTCAAAATGTAATGGGGATAAAACTGGTCATATCTGTAAGTGGGGAGGACATGTTCCCAGTTTAAGTTACACCTATGGACACCACTAAAAGGAATATACATTAGTGCTCTACTGCCATCGAAACAATGAAAAAATGGCTACACTGGATTTAATATGTGGAGAGCGTAGAGATCAAAAGGGGAAATAAATGAAAATGCTGCAAATTGTGTGTGTGTGTATATGTGTGTGTGTGTGTGCGGGTGTCGCATGCTGATGTATGCACAGTGTGTGTGTGGGTGGATAAGGCAGCATGCCAGCCCCGCAGTGCTCCTCTGTCTACGTGAGAGTTGGGTACTGGGGGAGGAGCCTCATCAAAGTCATGAATGAAACCCATCACCATGGCAACTGACGGACAGGGGAAGAAAGACACACCAACGACGCAGCAGACAGACGGAAGGATTTAAAACAATGCCAGGCTAAGGGAAACGGCTTTACTGGAATGTTCCATGTATCAGACATAAAGGTACAGTTTCTCACAATGCGAGGCAAATTTAACATTAGCTCTTTAGCTCTCCACAGCTACTAAACATGGAACATGGGAAGGTTTTTTTTTTTTTTTTTTGATCTTTTAAAATACTTTTTACAATTGGCGTCAATGGCAACAGCTGAATGTAATTCCAAGTTACGCCAGGTTTTGTCCTTTGCGTAACTCAAATAATTAAGGTTTAACAGTATACACTGTTGCAACTACACCTTATGCACAGTAGGGTGTGTGTTAGTGTGTATGCTGGTGTACGAGTGTAACAAGGCTGCACAAATCAACATGAACATGACTACGCATCCAGGCTTTTTGTTTTTTATTCAGAGTTGTCTGGTGGACTTCGCAGGCTAGCAGTCACCAACATTTTCTCCTTCTCTTGTTTAACAACCAGAAAAGATATTGCCTGCTATTAATTTTCTCACACAGGATACGGACTGGCCGAGTCGTCCTGTACGCAAGTATTTATGTGTTTGTTCGTGTCTGTATTTATGCGCTAACTAGCTCTCCATACTTCATTACTACTTCTAAGCCAAGTCAATTAGGTTTCCAGGCAACCAAAACATGAGACTGAGCAACCCATTAGCGCTTTCACTTGCGCTGTGTGCTAGTTAATGGATTTATGATTTGTCCACCCCAGCGTAAGCGCATACTACATTTTAATCACAGGAAGTTTTGCCCAACCGTGATTCAGAGTTTAGTACCAGTTGACAAATTTGTATGACGAAAAAAAAATGGCTCAAAATATCACAAAAAAATAATTGAATGAATTTATAGCTTATATAAGCTTATTGTGAAATACCAGTAGATATCATTGTAATGAGATTAGTTGTCTTTTCAAACTGCAATTAAAAAATGAAATTTTGTCTTCCAAAAGAATTTTTTTTCTTTTTACAATTTTTATTTACTCATTTATTTCCACTTTTAAAATTTCCCAAAGACGTTTGTTTATTTCAAAATGACATTTTTGTCGGACTGAGGAGGCTTTGTGTCAATCGATCAGAGTGGAGCAGTGCTGAACTGGTTGATCCTCACAAATTCTCAGAGTTTGATTTTTTTTTTTTTCTCTCTCTCAGTTGGTAGGAGAGATGAGAATGTAGTGAGAAGTTAACATGGAAGATTACAGCACCATTAAAAACAAATTAAATTTCTTCCTCATCATCCTCACAAGCATGTGCTGTTTACACACCAAGCTGCATCATGAACATTTCTATGAAAATCATAACATCTTTCGCAAACGCGATGAACTCTGGCTATCGGGCTGATTAATGTGCCAGAACAATCAGAGAATGTGTCCAAGGATCAGGCCGTCAATCCTGAAGCAATCTCAGAGTGAGAGTATCTTCACTGAATGCACAAGATGGAGTGAATAACAGACAGACTGAGAAGTGGAGGTGGACGGATTGCTGAATCTTTACTGCTGCAGTGTTTATTAGCTCTGCCTGCTGCTTCGTATTGATCACACGTCACAATCACTCGTGCCATAATTCACAAGGATAAGGACAGGCAGAACTTCTCTTCCACCTGACGTAAAGGAGCTTGATTGGAGCAGAGAGCTGTGTTTTATTTATTTACTCCCTCTTTAAATAGTTTTTTAGATTTACAGACGTATGATGAAAGGGTTTACTACCAGCCGTGTTTGATGAAAGTGATTTCTTTTTGAATCATTCGGCACTGCAGCACCGAGCGCAGAGAGCTGTGTTTGATTTATTCCTCCTCCCTCTCACGTCTCCTGTTGCATCGTGAATGCTGCGTGGGTGAGAGAGGAGGAGGAAACGATGCGGGACGAGGCAAAAGCGAGGAAGACTTGACGAATGGGACATGAGAGAATGAGATCGACGTGTGGAAGGAAAGCTTGGAGGAAAAAGGAAAATGGTGAATACGCTGCTACGTTTGAACGCTGATGATGAGTGGGTGGTCATCATGACTAGAGTAGGATTCAATGCTGATTCTCCACTCGAAATATAGAGAGCAAATTACTGACCCCAGACCTACTGGCCCCCAATCATCATTGCGTGTCTGACTCAAACATTCGTCATTGCACTCTCTCCAAAATCCCCATTACGCAGCTAAATTACTCCTGATACCACCATGTACTTCAGACATGCAATCACACAGGCTGTACGAGAAATGAAATTGGTGTTAGTGAGACATCCCAATTTTACCTAAAGTGGAGGCTCAGATGTCTACACAGCTGCTTAGCTCAATACAGCATTTAAGCCACAGAAAAAATGAGTCAGATCTAAAAGCATGTGGTTACAATAATGACAGTGACTACTAGACATGACTGAGACCATGACTGAGACGTGGCTCATCAGGAGGATGACAGCAACAAAGAAGATGATGATGGTATTGACAAACCTACCCATATATTATGGGAAAACTCTGTAAAAGTTGGAATTTAGGAATTGCAAAACTGCAAAAGCATATTAGTCTAATATTCATCATCCTCCTGGTCACAGATATGGCTTTGACATGTCTAACTGTAGTAACAGTTGTAGTAAGTTAAGAGAGCTGAACTTATCCCAGAGGCTTCATCCAATCCCAAGATGTAAAATGTCCATCCATCCATTTTCCATACTGTTTATCCTACACAGGGTCGCGGGGGAGCCTGGAGCCTATCCCAAGGAACTCGGGGCACAAGGCGGGGGACACCCTGGACAGGGTGCCAGTCCATTGCACAGTACAATCGCACACACATTCACACACTACAGACAATTTGAAAACGCCAACCTGCCTACAAACGTATGTCTTTGGACTGGGAAGGAAACCAGAGGGACCCCCCGAAGCACGGGGACAGCATGCAAACTCTGCGCACACAGGGCGGAGACGGATTTTGAACCCCCCAACCCCAGAAATGCGAGGCAAACGTGCTAACCGTTAAGTCACCGTGCCCCCAATGTAAAATGTCAAGGCCTCGAAATGTCCTGGATGAGTGAAAACCTTCATAAAACACACTGATGTGGACTTCCACAGTTACTTACTGATGTGGTTCCGTCTCCTGACCACACACTTCCCTCTTTTGTTCTCCATGAGCGGAGCCAGGCAGGGGCCGCAGTGGTACGAGCCAGGCTGGCAAAAATGACGTCCTTCACGGGCACAGTCCAGGCTTCGGGGGCACTGGCCCACTGCTGAGAAACACACACACACAGAGAGAGAGAGAGAGAGAAAGAGAGAAATCCATATAAGTATAGCTTTTAGCTGTCAGTCAATGTAGCAAAAGAACAATGGGGCAGACTGCTTAGTACCTTAATTAGGCAAAGATTATAAGGTCTATTTATTATGCAATAAAAGGAGACAAGAAAAATCAATTGACTTTATTGAGTAGCTGTAAGCTTACTACATCTATTCTGTAATACAACACTTTTTTTTTTATAGCTTCTCAAACGTACACTGTTCTCGTAAATCTGAAGAAAATAACAATGACTGTACACTGCTATGACTGTATATGACCAAACACTTTATGTCACTATGATTAATAAATACAGAAAGTCCTAGGGAACAAATGCATGATGCAGCAAGTTGGCTCACTAACAGTGTAGCAAAATGAAAAAATATTACAAGTACATTTAGACTGAGCTAGTACAATACAGAGCAGTTGCTATGTTAAAGAAAGGTCTTGTTTTACATTCAACACAATTCAGGAGCAGATGGAAACCCGAAAACAAGCCAGCTGTGTGCTGTGCAGCACATCAATAATTAAAGATGCTTAACTGTTTAGAACATGTTTTTTTAAATTGTTTGTAGATTTTGTTTATAATGCCAGCTGGGTTTTACTATATTTCAGGCTCCTTGATTTGACCCTGAGCTCGGGATTACTCTCTAAGCAGCTTTTCACATGTTCTCCTTCTTTCTCCACATGGGTTTCCTCAGGGTTTTCCAATTTTCTCCTACATCCCAAAAACATGTCAGTGGGTTGATCAATGGCAACTAATTTACCTCTAGGTGAGAAAGAGTGTGTAAATGTGTGTTTATGATGCCCTGCGATAGACTGGTGTCCCATCCAAGGTGTATTCCTGCCTTGTTCTGCTCCCAGTGTTCCTGGGATGGGATTCAACTCCACCACAATCCAAACCAGAACATATCGCTTACTGGAGATGAATAAATGAACATGCAAGGCCAATATAAATTGTTACTGTCAACAAAAAAGTACTAAAGTTAAAGCTATTTTAAAACTTTATTTTAAAAAAACTTAGTATTAAGTTCCTTAAAATTTAGGAATATATCGAAATAAACAATTTAAAAAATATATATATCGAAATAAACAATTTAAAAAAAACCTACAAATGAACGAAAAACAAATGAATAAAGCAAAGAAACAAACCCAAACCCCACAGGTAAGACTAGAAAACATGTTTGTTCTTTTCAAGGAACCTTAAGTCAAGGTCGTTCTTCAGTGCCAGTAAACTTTTCCACCAAATAACATCTTTCTGAAGGACACACTGAGGCACTGAGTCATTTTGCCATCAAAGCAGCGATCTGTGACAGCGGTCACGGTGATGTCACCTCGCCACCGTGCACCGTGTGTGAACAGGTGGGAGTGCAGATAACACAGCAGGCCAGTGCGAATAAACACCCTCTGATGAAATATCATGTCTCAGAGACAGAAACACAGGACTAGAGTCTCCACGCTGGGCAAGTGGGAGGGAGAGATCTGCCAACAACCAGCTGGCGTGCGATCTCCAAGCCACGAGCTGAGTGTTTTTCTTACACTTCCTTACCGAGCAAAACATCTAATCAAGACGGTGCACGGAGTGTGGAGGAGTGTGTGAACGTTGAACATGCAGTAAAAGCTGCTGCTTGCATGCAAAGCAAAGCGCATAATTAGCATTAGCCGAGCTATCGATATTAACCCTTGACTTGCACCTGTGAACGGCTTTCACCTCCAGTGCCTTGGCTGCAGTTGCCATAACGACTGCCATGGCAACTGAGAGCGCGTGACATCATCAGGTGTGAGTCACCAGGGTGCTGGGGGTGCAGATGTTTTTGGGATAGATTAAACATTAAGCATTAAACAGGGAAGAAAAGACAAAATTTCGTTTCCTAATGAAGAAGGAAAACAGTTTTCCGAGCCTCTGTCTACATTTTAACCATAACATAGAAAACTGGGCTTTATTTTATTTTTAGTCTTTATCAAACATCACAGTTCAATCAACCAGTTATAATTATCATGGTCTGAATAATGTATTTATTTTTGTTTACATTAAATTATTAATGCACTATATGACTTATTATGATTATTATTCCCACTCAGATCCAATCAGTCTAACTATATGACACAGCACACAAACTGTACATACTGAATATACATACAGTATGTTCAGTATGTACAGTTATAAGCTAAGCAGAAGGTACAGGCACTGATGTCTTAACACAAAAAACTTGCTGCTACAAAGCTCTGACACTGGAGACTCCTTTCATAAATGTTAAATAAATGTCTCTTCACAGAAATCTTCACCATATCATTTTTCCTGTTTTTTTTTTTTTTGGCTTAACCTACTATAGAAATGATAAGGTATTAGAACAAGCGCATTAATCTAAACCCGTAATTTGTATTACTGTTTGCATTATTACAGCTGCTGTTATAGAAAGTTAATCAATTAATCTGATAAATCAGATTTGAGAATTCAACAGCTCTGTGCTCTAAAAAAAAATTAACCAGCAATTGGCATCATGCAAACAGAATTCTGAAATCCTCACAAACTCACCTCAAAACAATGGCTAGTTTCTCAAAAAGGATATAATACTGCTGAGGTGAACAGAAAATCTGTGTAGTCTTTTAGGTTTGATCAGACATCATGGCACATCATCTGCCCTGAAAGTGTGTACCCATGATCAGATCCTCAGCTTCCAGGCAGATGACGTGATCTGATTACTGAAAAGTAAAACCATATCCTCTGTCAAATGAGATGAGACGCCATCTTATAATACAATGTACAAAATGGGCATCGAGTCGTCCTTACAAAAGAACCTTTGACAGTCCCATGTAATGTTATAGCTCCTCAATATAATGTCAGCATATTTAATACTTTATTTTCTTTACTACTAAATTAGTTGGAGTTACTAGCGAACTACCAAGCTAGCTATTTAGCTGTTTATTTCACTACTCCAATGAGAACCCCCCAGTTACACCAGCCAGCTAGCATTATTTAATATTTAATTTCACTCTTGGCTATAATTATGCCTAGCTAATGTACTTCAATGCTAGCTTATTTAATGGTCTGCTAACACCTAGCTGTAGTTTCCCATTTTTTAAGTGACTAAAAATATTTTCCACAATATCCAAGTGTCAGTTATTTACCTCAGGAACATAGATATCATCACCTTAGATTGTGAGCAAAAGATTTTTCATTCTATCATTGCTAAGTGAAGCTGAAATACATGTCCAGGACTGTTGACAGAGACATAGCAACAAGAGTTCAAGCTAATTAAGGGATATAAATTCCTCATGGAAGAATTCCTTCACAACTAGGAGTGATTAGAAGTAGCTATGTAACTATGCAATGTGTTAATGTGTGCTATTACATACTCCAACCTTTCCATTAACTGCTGAGGCAGGTAAAATCTGGTCATTGATAGTTAGCATCCGTTAACTGACATTAGCTAGCTGAGTTAATAGTTGTAGTGAGAATGATGAGTGTTTTCACTTTACACACGAATGCAGAATTTCTTTCAGTGAAGGATTTTAAGCGTAGACATGTTTATACATCTAACAAGAGCCGTGGCTCCTTTGGTGTAGATTCAGCCACATTTTTGTCTGGATTTTTTGTATATTCAGTTAAGCCCAACCTGTAATGCTAAACAAGGGCTCTAATGTAACTTCCTGTTGACAGAGCAGGTCAGACGATTGAAGGTGACAGTTCCTAAACCTCAGTTACACACAATGCCAGCCACCCACACACACATTAGCTCCAGAAAAGGTCAGATGAGCCAGAGACGGTCTCTGCCTGGCCGAGGTTCAGTTGAAACTCAAGGTGACCTAGCCATGGTGGTCACAGCATGCACATTATCCGAGTCAGAGCCATGGGCCATTTGTGGGATGCACACTTTCTTGGGTATTGGGTGATAAAGAGTATGGACTTCCAACTTGGTCTAATCAGATACCAGGTCTCAAAACACAGACTGAGCTTGTCAAGTTGGTAGATATTTTTAACCTGTTAAAAATGTAAGTGTTGGTAGATTAAAATGCTAATCTAACCTCATAAGCAAATTGTTTTGAGAAAATTACACAATTTAGTGATGTTACAACAATGTTAGAAAATACAGACAGGGTCAGTATGTACATGTGTCCAAATTTCCATCCATTTTATGTACCACCTATGCTATACAGGGTCACAGGGAGCCTATCCCAGGGAACTCGGAGCACAAGGCAGGGGACACCCTGGACGGGGTGCCAACTCACTGCAGGGCACAATCGCACACACTACTGACAATTTAGAGATGCCAATCAGCCTACAACGCATGTCTTTGTACCGGTGGAGGAAACCGGAGTAAACCCCTGAGGCACAGGGAGAACATGCAAACTCCGCATACACAGGGCGGAGTACGGGAATTGAACCCCCAACCCCGGATGTGTGAGGCAAACATGTTAACCACTAAGCCCTGTGTTCAAATTGAGAATATATATTGTAAGTGCATATAGTCACATAATTTAGCCCTTACATTGGGCCAAACAACTTGGCTAAGCTGTTTGACCAGGAATTACCAGCTGGCAAAGAAGGTCTACCAATTTGACCACTTCAAATTGTGCTTTGGTCAGTCCAAACTGGATTTTCATATCCTGTTATATATGTGTGCATGTGTGGACACACTGGCAACACAAGCGGTATTATTCATACACTTGCCCTCATACATTACATGGCCAAAAGTATGTGGACACCTGACCATCACACTCATATGTGCTTGTTGAACATCCCATTCCAGTTTTAGTCCCCTATATGCTGTTAAAATAACCTCCACTCTTCTGGGAAGGCTTTTCACTAGATTTGGAGCATGGCTGTGGGGATTTGTCCATTAGTGAGGTCAGGTGCTGATGTTGAGTGAGGAGGCCTGGGGTGCCTGGAGTGAGGTTGAGTTCTTCCACTCCAACCTTGGCAAACCATGTCTTCATGGACCTTGCTTTGTGTAGTGGCATTGTCATGCTGGAACAGGATTGGGGCTCTTAGTTCCAGTAAAGGGAAACTGTAATGCCACAGTATACAAAGACATCCTATAAAATTGTGTGCTTCCAACTTTGTGGCAACAGTATGTTTATGATGGTCACGTGTCCTTGTACTGTACCTTATGTACTTCTGGAAAGTTAAAAACGAAATCCTCTAGATGGCACACCAGAGCCAAAACATCTTTGTCTGACAGGTTTCCATGTCATCATGTAATGTAGGTAGCAATTTCATGCCACAGTTATTTCGGTGTAGCAACATGGAGATGATAAACACACCAATGAGGTCTGTTAGTTTCCCTTTAAAATGTTCATTGTGATTGTTGTCATGAGCTCTGTCGCAAATTTGAAAAAGGTGGACTTACATTCAAAAGTATTTACTA
The DNA here is from genome assembly GCA_037576675.1 of Pangasius sanitwongsei. Classification (NCBI taxonomy): domain Eukaryota; kingdom Metazoa; phylum Chordata; class Actinopteri; order Siluriformes; family Pangasiidae; genus Pangasius; species Pangasius sanitwongsei. The sequence goes on from CM075026.1 coordinate 13,244,830, forward strand.
ATATAAACTATCCTGAAGATTCATACACAAAACAGGCTTTTTGGTAGGTCTGAAGGCCACATGAGAGGTTTATTAACTTTCAAACACCAACTGTAATAATGAAATTGGTTAGCGTTTTAAGTTAGCTTTAAGTTTCCACAAAAATATCTGTGTTACGACACGTTATACTGTGCCCTCTATTTTACCACGTGCACAATTAACATGGCGAAAGAATGCAGAATACATGTGGCCACCATCTTGTGTATGCATAGTTAAAAGCAAGTACAAACCCGGTCTCACAGGAGCAGAGGGAACAGAAAGAATGGACTTTCTGTTCCCATGAGTCATTCTTCCTTCACTTTTACCACTCATTCACTCTGATCTACCCAACGGGGTTCTGCACTTTTCTTCCTCAAGAGACAAGTCACCTAACAAAACCATTGTTTACCTCTGATCAAACGAAAATGAATGATCTCCTTTCCAACTGACTCAATCCTGCAGCCTTATTTTTATGTAGCTTATTTTCTGCATTAGGTTTTCGGTAAGGAATGGAAGATCACAGCATGTCTACATACCAAAAGAGGATGAATAAATAAAGCATGAATAAGGAATAGATATCCCCATCTATTCTTATCAGCTGTTTATTATTGTTGAGTCACTTTCTACAGATGTGCAATTTTATCAAAATAGGGCTACTTAATAGAGCCGGATGTTTGTTTCTCTGTTCAATCTGCCTGCGTATGACTGAACACAAATGGTTTATGGAAACAAATGTGTTTGTCAGGGTATACTGACTAAAACTAAAAAAGAGAGAGAGAGAGAAAAAGTAAAAAAGAAAAATACAAGAGGAGGAAAAGGCAATGTTTGTTTCTTAATAAATGATTCACAGGATGCTAAAAACATCATAGTTTATTATAAAATATAATCATGTGCTTTGATGGCACAATCAATATCTTAATTACGCTAATAGAAGTTATGTCTGAAAAATAAATGGGTGCATCACGTCATAGCTCGATATAAAACACTGCTTTTTCAGTAATGGGAAATGACCAATGAATCACAATGTGGGTCGGTGTATAAATCCATATCCCCCTGGTGTGAAATACCTGTCACCTACCTAATTAACTTTAGTCTATTCTAATAAAGCCAGTAATCAACAGTAGAGTCACTCTTTGTGTTAAAGACTCTACAAATTCCATCAGGATGAGCGTACACGTTCATCCACCAAATTCCTCCCAGAGAACGGAAAAAGAACATCTAATAAAAATTCAGGAGCCGAAAATAGCAAGCCCAGAGCAGGGGCTGTCACCAGGAAAACCGATCAATGTGAAAAATAGAGACACTAACTATTTCAGCCTCGTCACCCGCTCATATTTGTGTCTGCTTCCTGATCTGCTTGGTATTTTGCAATGCACGAACCCATTTATCTTGTTAATCACAATGGGAGTGAATAGCCTGTCAGGTTTCCAATTTAGCCAGGAGCTGACTTTGTCAAGTGCTTCCTTATAAAGAAACCCATCTTAAATGGGAATCAGGGCTTCTAAATTTGAATTTCACTAAGCTTTTGCCACCAGGATATCTGCTTATGACTGATTACTGTCTGCAAAGCTGCAGCAGCCTAACACTGATTAGTAGTATGACATATACATGCACACAAATCACATCCAGAAAGACACTGTGAAATATTTAAATCCTGTACAGCATTAAATATTTCAGAGCTACGAATTGATTGATTTTTAAACATTAACCACATCTTTCTCTTATGTTCCAACAGGCCTTATGATACTTAATGCGAAGAAGACATCTACAAGGGATGGGCAAAGACAAAACCACCTTTTCGGGATCACATTCTCTCTTCAATTTCATACTGACCATCACATACTGTACGAGTGCTCCAGTACTGCAGGTGGCATTATTAAAATTTCATGACAATTTCCACAACTACAGGAAAAAGATTGCAGCTCCTCAAAGTCATCCATCTTTGAAATAATCCGGCTTGGCCACGCCTTGTTTGTAACAACCAATCACATGCATGGTCACACAGCATGTTCGTCCAGCTGCCATGTGCATGATACAGTGATATAATACACTACGATATAATATTGTTCGTGGAAACGAGGCAAATTTCACCTCTGCATGAAGTATTCTGAGGACATGAGACGGAAAGATGAGTCATGAGAACCCATTCTTGCTAGGCAGAACCTTTAATCTTCCTACGATTCTATGGGAGAAACTGAAAAACATGCACGAATCATTACAGGAAAGTCAACGATTCCGTTAAAATGAATTCTGAAGGTGCAGTACTATTTCTTAATTTCTCGACATAAATACATGTACGCAATAATGTACAAAGAAGCACCTGAATATCACCCAAAAAAAACAACAGATGCTTTGGTCAGCATCTCGCTTACCATCCTCATGAAACAGAAACATATTAAAAGACAGCAGAAACAGAAACTACTATGCACTGTAATTACTGCTACATGTTAATGTATATACATTTTCCACGAATTAAATTTAAATATATTGTAATATATAGTGCAAAATTATTGGCACCCTCACAAAATTGACTGCATGAACTAATTTAATTATTTTATGTTAAATTAAGTTTATCTTTGTTTTAACAAACAAAAAAAAATTCACATTTACATAGCACAAGCACATGCTGTCTGTCAGACATTCTCCTCCAGTATAGTCAACTTGGCAAGGGATAAGCTAAAAACCTTTAGAATTTGACATTTTCTACGATATAATTCTGAAAACTACAATCTTTCCTGAACTGACAAACAGTATGTATGTACTTCTCTTAATCAGAAGGAAAGTCCTAGCATTTTAAAGTCTGGAGGAAAAGAGAAAATCACATCCCATTTAAAGATTCAAGTTCAATTCCACAGAAAAGATGCTGTGCCTACCTCTACATTTCTAACCTAATCTACTTAGGTTACTAAAAAACTGAAAAAAAGAAAAAAAAAACAATACTGGCAGATTTTAAAGAATTACAACGGGAAATGAAGTCTCACTTTAATTATTTTACTTTTATATAATTTGAATGTATTTATTTCTGTTAAGCTTGACAATGTCCATTGTTAAAAGAGCTATACAAATAAAATTGAATTGAATTGAATTATTAGCAACATCCACATCAGTCTCTGTCTCGTCACCTGAGGTAAAAGTCACTTGCGGCTTTTAAACATGGGCCTCATCGTCGTCTCTTCACTCAACTAATTTCTGTTCACGCTAACATTAGTGCTCAATATATATATATATATATATATATATATATATTGCCTATTAATAATAATAAATAATAATAAAAAAATGTCCACATCGTTCTGGTAAAATATACTTATGTTTACTTTAAGCATAGATGGCAGAGTTTGTTATAGGTAGAAAAACACAATGTTGGTCAAAACTCGATTTTTCATCATTTTTTGCTCTTTTCCAGAAATTATCCGCAGCAGCAGCCGATGCGGTTTATACGAGCCGCCACTCATATGCTAAGCACTATCATTTCTGTGAGAGAAAACCGAAATCCTGGAAATGACACTTTCTTGTAAAGATACCTTTATCCCTTTATGTAATTTAAGAGGCAATACAAAAGCTAACAAAAGGCTACGCAAATGTTTCTCACATCTACATAAATAAATAAATAAAAACAACAACAAAAAACCCAACAGCAGCAGCATTTTGTTTGAACTTCAAAGAAGTGACAGAAAGATAATGGTGCAAAATCACAGCCAGCATCATAATGACTTGCATAATGTGCAGAAAAAGCAGGACGAGCAGAAAAAGGAGATGAGAGACAGCGGGAGAGAGAGAGAGAGAACTTGAGAGTGTTCGAGATGATTCATTTGCATCAAACATCACATGAGTGGCAGCTGTAACCTTTCCACAGAAATGCTGCATCTCAGTCAGTGTCGCACTTTTGTCTCATTTCAATAGAGAACTAACAGCCTTGTGACTAAAGTGGAAATCAAAGGACATAAACATTTTCTCTCTGAGTAAACATTTTTCTTTCTACACAGTATAGGTGAAATTATCTGCATGGCTCATGTACAGCATGTAAGGAATAATACATGATGGTGACCTGCTGTCATTAGAAAATAATCTGCAGTGGGTTTGTGTGATGCAGCCTGACATGACGCATCCTGAACTTGATTATCTTCCAAAAACACCATGTCCCAAAGAGTTCTCTTCCTCTTATACCGCAACAACTAGCCAATGATTACAATTTTTAATTTATTAATGAACAATACATCATCCTTTTTGTCTGTTTTTAGTCACATTTAATGTCGTGGAACATCCACGAATCAAGTTAGTTCCTATTATCACTTAGCTACATCCGCTATACACAGTCATTCCCTCTATTTTCCTCTCTCAAATTAATAAGATAAAAAGAAATGCAGCTTGTCATGTAAAGAGAGAAGACTTCCCTGTGGTGGTAAACTTACTGGCTGTTACAAAGCGCTGACGCTGAGGACTCCTTCCAAAGACGTTAAATAAACATTTCCTTCTTTCGCAAATAACAACATAGTTTTTAACTGTTTATTAGTTTGATCATGTACAGCGTCATTCAAGTCCCTATGAATTATCTGTTACTATAGAAACAATAACATATTAGAATGAACACATTAATAAACCTGAGGTTTGAATTCAGTCAGAGCTGCGGTTACAGAAAATTAATCAACACCTTTTGACCAATCAGATTTGAGAAACCAATAGCTTACTGGTATAAATAACCTCAGAGAGGACAAGTGGACTGCAGCTCTGTTTGAATAACACTAATCGTGCAGTGTTTCCATGCTGTAAGAAAAGGAGAAGGACAGAAAGAAAAATACCGAAAGAAGAATCAGATAATCACATGCATATAGGGAGCTTACTGTCTAATCGTGACCCTGCGGCTTGGGACAGACAAAATGCCACCATCTCTTTTAGAGAAGCTTACATGTGACCTCACTACATGTGGATTATCACACACAGAGCAGCCGAGCACACACGAAGGTGTGCAGGCTTCAGCACACAAGTGCAGCATGACGGATTCAGCAAGCCAGTTTCAGCCTTTTTTTTTTATTATCAAGCAGTTCTTTGTGAGCTGTTGCAAAAATAGCTTCAGTCCACGTGCCACGTGAGCTTGTATGCCACAGAGGGAGGATTTCACTGGGTTTTGAAATACAGTACTGTGCAAAAGCCTTAGGCACATGCATAGAAATGCTGTAGAGCAAAGATGCCTCCAAAAATGAAATGAAATGAAATGTTTCTACATTAAAATACTATAAAGAGCAGTAAACAGTAATAAATGAAGCAAAGTCAATATTTGGTGTGACAACCCTTTGCTATAAAAAAAAAATAGTGTGTGCAGTTTTATAAGGAAATGAGCTGTAATTGTTACTGAGCATCTTGCAAAACCAGCCACAGTTCTTCTGGAGACTCTGACTGTCGCACTTGCTTCTTATTTTTGCAGCAAAACCCAGCAGCCTTCATTATGTCTTTTGTCTAAAAAGTGGTCTCTTATGTAATATGCCGCTTTCTTTACTGACATACAAACATTTTTTCTGTACCATTTAATTTTGTGCTGGGAAACTAATGTTTGGAAATCTAAAATGTTTTTTTGTACTGACTCGATAATGTAGAAGTCATAAAATAAAATCTACAACAAAGTTTGGCGCCTAAGACTTTTGCACAGTACTGTACATACCTTCAGCTTTTCAGGTGTTCCATTAAGACTGAAGGTTTAATTAGTCCTTGACCCTGCCTGAATGAGACCGTTTGTTATGTACTTTACTTCATCACTCATTATTCAGTCTTGTATTCTGATATTTTAGCTGCCGATTACAGAGTGCAGCATCGAAATTAAATTGAAATAAAACGAGTGACTGTAAATTATTGCATAGCCTCTGTTGTGGTGAATAGTTCTGACTTTTGTACTACAACATTATGATTATATCCTGGTATTGTTCCTCCTATATAGGAGTACAAGGAAAAAAACAGAATAGAATATTCATATGAGAATTGTGATTGGTCTGTTTTATTATTTTAATGTTACCATTTTGACCAGGGTAATATTTTAATTATTCGTACTATTCCAAATATCCTAAGGAATATGATCAAACAAAATAGTTGAAACAAATTAATCAAACAAGGCATATTACGTATCTGAGAAAGAGGACTCCTTGTTTGTGTTTACATCCCTCTATGTTTAATGCTAAGTACTGGAAACATGGCAGAATCAAGTGTAAGTGTCAACATGTACTGTTGTTCTGGGCAAAAAATCATTTCACCAGGATAGGAAAAGTGATCAACTGAGTTATAAACTTGTAAACCATTTAGATCATTGACCACAACTTAGTAAGTTTTTTTAGAATGTTAGTATTTACGTCAAGTAGAATCAGATGAACAGTGCTCTAACAGTGCTATTATAAGCTAGTTAGCTAGACTGGAAAATGAACAATGATTTAGGTGCGTAAAATAAGATATAAACTTCCAAATTTGTAGGCATTCTGAACCATTCCTGCAGCAACAAATTTCAAGTGTTTACCACTAACTGTGTTGTAACTAGCCAGGTACAGCGAGATCAGCTAGCAGATGTCATATAGCTACTGTACCAACACGGATGATTCAGGAAGGTGGGGCTTCGTGCACATTCGTTCTATTGTTTCTGTAGTTTACAAGTCAACCCTGAGTCACTCACTGTTTTTTTTTTGACCATCAAAACCCCTCCATCTTATAACGTTATCTTGGCCTCTGCTGATTGAAAGCTAAAGGAGATCCAGAACAGTCCTATTATACTCCTTAGGTTTCATCTCCCCCTGCGAAATCAATACCACACTCCTCCACCCCCTCAATCAATATCTTCTTGTGGTTGCATATAACATTCTCTGACATAATAGTGGTGTAAAGTGGTTATCCAAACCTGGCTTAATCACTGACTTCACAGCTTTCCTACAGCGGGGGAACAGTACGCTCATCTATCAGCCCTCTGCACAATGGTTCATCTCACACTCTGGTTTGAGCTCGCTATGTGCCATGGCAGCTGATCAAAGTGGATTAGTCTATTTACCATTATTCCATGCATTTCATTCGGCATCATCCAGATTACAGAGCTCCTGCTTTGATCGTGGCCTGCTTTTCATGCTGCTGTGTTTAAATCACAGCAGTCATCCAGTGAATCCAGGACAGGCACAATGATTTAACCCTAACCCATAGCTTTCAGTCTGTGTCAGGTGTTGTATTAATATTGGAACAAGGCTACCTAGGAACTGTGACTTTAGAAAATGAACAAAGCTCATTAAAACTAGTGAGACTTCCGATTTCCTTTTCTTGGGGCTATATTAATGTGGACGCAAAAAATTTGCCATCAAAAAAGTGGCATGACGAGTCAGCAAGCTCTTCGTCTCAGCCTCACATGCTTCACAGGCAATGGGGAGAATATGTTGTACACTTTTCTGGCCACAAGCTTCAGGATCTTAAGGATTGCAGTTTGATGTGAACAGCAAAACACATTTTTAAACACTTTGACAGAACAAACTTATCTGGGCACAATAGAGTGACTGGAAATTTTATGGTATCACATCAGTAAACAGGATATGAACAAGATAAACAAAGGTAAGCAAGATATCCTTCAGTGTTTGCCAGAGTGCTACAGAAATGGTATGTGGTTGTTTCTTGTCATATAAATGTTCTCTTTCTGTGACTGTAGGTGGTACTTTTTTCCACTACACATGGCCAAGTCCCACCTACAGTCAGTTTCTATAAAAAAACAAAACATTTTCATATATCTTTGGTGATATATACTTATGGTTTCTTAAAGTTGAGGTGTTGAATTAAAGTTCTTAATGTTGAATTCTGCCACAGCAACATCCAATGGGTTGTCCCTGACTGCCTTGTAAATGGTATATCCAGTTTTATACTCAGCAGTCTTTTTTTTATTATTACGTGTCACACTGTAGCAGATGATCCCAATATAATCTTGCTCAAATTCTATAACAGACTGTGCAATAATGTGTGTCCTCCATGCCAGATTATACTGTGAAGATTCTCTTACGACAGACCTGCAGTTAAAGAAAATGAATACGTTTTGCATACTTCATCAATCAGTGCAATCCTGGCCCGTGCAAGCGGGGTTGCATACACAGAAACATTCTTCAAAGTGAGCTTGAGCTAATAAGGATATTTATTCTGTCCATTAGCATATTCCGTTTATGTTTCATCTTTGCAGTCCTCCTACTGGTTGCTTTTAGACAAGCGTTGTAGCAGTGGTCAGACTGACAATGCCAGAAATTTGTCGTCATCTGTGTTTGGTCATAATGGCATTAAATCTGCCACCCGTGAACACATTATGCATTTTAAGACCACCCATCTCAGCTCATGACCAAATATTTTTGTTACGATGTGCGATTTTTGTCTATGGGCCGCGTAAAGCTGGCTTACCATAGATCCAAAAAAAAAATTCTTTAAGAAAAACGTATAACTAAAGTTACTAGGGCCAATAATTGTTTGAGACACAGTATAGCACACTAAGGACACTGGATAAAGGTCTATTTGTGGAAATATAAGGTTTCTGTAGCAAACTGAGGCTGAGTGTTGCTTCCTACTGATTTCGTCCCAAAGAGGACTAAAAAGCCGAACTGTTCATGTGTGGGTTAGTGAACACTGGTCAGAACAACTGTGCTGATGTTGCTGTACTTCCTCTGATTGTCACAGTTTTATCAATTAAATAAGCAGCTGCAGAACAAACCTACATCTCCACTTCATCTCAACTTTCCAAATGTACTTTCCTTAATAAACAACCTATTTGAAGATATGATTTTTTTTTTTTGTTTACACTCCAGCATGCTAACAATGAGTTAAGTAAAGATCTCTTGATAGGCAAGAGAACATGGTGGTAGTGAGAACACCCTCTCAGGGCCTGCGCCATGGAAACGTAAACACTGCTGAGTTCTGATTATCAGCAGCAGTGTAAGAGAGATAAGACTGAATTAGCTGATTCAACAAACAATGATAACAGCAGATGTAAAGTAAATGTCAGTAGAAGTCATTACTCAGAATGTAGAAGTGTGTGTGTGTGTGTGTGTGCGCGTGTGTGCGGTGGTGCATATTTGATGGGTCACTGCGTGTAATGTGCATTCTGTTGCTATCTCCAGAGCATGCCTGAGTGACAGAGAGAACGTGTTGCTGACGTGTCGCTCACTTTCTTCCTGCACTGGCTTCTATTTGGTGAAGAGGTTAAAAGAGCAACACTACAAGGTGTTTGCTGGATGTTGGATGTTTATAGGGTTGAGTTATCATGTTCTCAGGAGGCAATTTAATTCTGTGTGTATCACTAAATGGATGCCAGGAAGTGCACATTATCACAATATTGCTTTGAGTTCTGAGAAATGGTAGGAATTGTTAAAGTGATATACTGAAACCAATATAGTGTGAGTGTGTGTGTGTGTGTGTGTTTGTGCGCACGTTAGCCATAATGATCACTACGGGTTTTTGGTGATGACAGATCAGAGGGTCCATATCTCCCACGCTTGCGTCACACACGACTTGATAATCAGTTTTCCCCCTGGCCAGATGGATCCGGCCTGCATACACTTGTCCTAGCATGTCCATACAATCTAATTTAAACTAATGGTTTAGAAAAGCAGAGAGAGGAGATGACAGATCTTAAAGATAAGACTCTGTCTGTGTAACACAACATGTACATGACATGCATCTTGTACATAGGACTTAAACTAGTCTATGTAACATAACATGTATCTCACAGGTAGAACTAGCAGTAGTCTATGCAAAACAGTGTAACTTACCGATAGGATTTGCAGTATCCTGTGTAACACAACATGTACCTTACAAATAGGACTTACACTAGTCTATGTAACACAACATGTATATTATAGGTAGGACTTAAACTATTCTATGTAACACAACATGTATATTATAGGTAGGACTTAAACTAGTCTATGTAACACAACATACATCTAAGAGACACGACTTTCAGTAAACTGTGTAACACAACAGTTAGGATTCACAGTAGTCTACGTAACACAACATGTATACCATAGATAGGATTCACAGTAGCCTATGTAACACAACATGTATATAACAGATATGACCTGCAGTAGTCTATGCAACAAAACATGTATCTCAAAGTATGACTTGCAGCAGCCAATGTAACACAACATGTATATAACAGATATGACCTGCAGTAGCCTATGCAACGCATGTATGCATTTCTTGTATAGAGTATGACATATGGAACAGAGTCATTGCAATTTTGACTGTCTTTATGGAGCAGTGACGGCACATGGAACATTTCCCATGATGCATTTGTAAATCAGTCGCCTCACTGTTAAGAAATCTGACTCTTATCAGTAGCCTATGCAACACAACATGTATATACTGTAACAGATGTGACTTGCAGTAGCCTATGCAACACAACATGTATATAACAGATGTGACTTGCAGTAGCCTATGCAACACAACATGTATATAACAGATGTGACTTGCAGTAGTCTATGCAACACAACATGTATATAACAGATGTGA
>CM075026.1:13262423-13292119 GCA_037576675.1 Pangasius sanitwongsei
TTATTAAAGAACTAAAAAGCTACACACTTCATCTTTTAAGATTAAAAGAACTGTTGCCAAACATATAACACGCTAGACTTTTTTTTTGGCCGGGCAGTGTATATATATATGTACACACACACACACACACACACACACACACACACACACACACACACACACACACACACACACAGTCAGGTCCATAGATATTTGAATATTGATGAGGTCATTGTTATATTGTTGAGTATGCTTTAATTTGAGGCTATTTATATCCAAATCAGATGAGTGGTGTCAGAATTACAGAACTTTTTATTATCCTATCACTCTATTAAGAATGTTTTACTCTATTAAGTATTTAGTATTTTCTCTTTATACATACATACATACATACACACACACACACACACACACACACATACATATATATATGGTGTTGACTCTTGTTAAAATCATACGTTTAAACTCAAAACATCACACGTTATTTTTCATTTTGCATAAAAGGTGCCAATAGTTCTAGAATTGATCAACTCTGGCAGACGGATATCCTCATTTGACAAACCTTGATGACTCGGTCCTGGCACCGCTGGATGGTTTTGCAGAGGTCTTCCTCCTCATGACCCTCCAGACTCTGGTGGAGAAGCTGTTCAAACGTATACACGGCATCGTCCATTTGCTGCAACAAAAAAGATGGACAGAGATGCAGAGAGGCACATGAAATGCCTGGAGGATAAGACAGATATACAATATTACTGTATAATATTTGTCTGTATTTCTAAGTGCAGGTTGCACCAACAAGGATTAAATAAATGAGTTGTAAGAGTTTAGGGCTAATTAATTATTTGTTGATCTACAGTTTATTTTATTTTGAACTTTGTTGCATCACTTCATTTTAAATAGTTTAGCAAATCATCAGTTAAAACCATGACCTCTGATTAAAAACTTAATCTAGGGTTAATTCTGTTTGTGGAATTGTGTGACCTAAAGTAAAATTATGGGACTCTTGACAGATAAACATCTGCTCAAATTGCATTTGCTGGTGCTAAACTTCCCTCAAGAAAAAAACTGGAAGCATAAAGAAAAAAAAAAAGAAAATGCATTGCTGCATTTGGGTCCATGTTTTATTTCAGTTCCAATTTTCCAACATAATGTCATAACACATTCTTTGTTAAATCAATGGTTGTTTTATCAGAAAACCAACCAAGATGTTCCTTTATTTTTTTTTTCAAACAATCTTTCATTTTCTGCAGTCCAGCTTTATAACGTAGTGCCATTTTGTAAATTCAAACCAAGCTGCAGGTTTAAACCTGAAATCTGGCTGATGATCCACTATGATTTATGTTAATCCAAGTTTACTGTAAAAACTGAAACCTGGATTAATCATGGTTTACATGCAATCCTAATCCTAATTTTAAAACAAGATTTTAAGTTTCATGTAACTGATTTAAAAAAAAAAAACAAAAACAAAAAAACCCTCAAATAGCATGATAGACATTTTTTTGAGAAATACACAAAGCATTCCACACTTCTGCATTTAAGCAGTAGGGGGTGCCCTCACACAACTATTGCAACAGCTGGGATTCTTGTGAGAAACTTGTGACCCTGCCCTGATAAAAATACACTCTGCATGTTCAGTCTTGTCACCACTCCCATGCTCTAACACTGTGTTCCTTGATTCTACTGAGAAAAATTTCTCCCTGTACTTGTTCCAGACATTTCACACTTACACATGAAAGAATAAGATAAGAATCAAGAATCTCCCGTTATTACAGCTGACTTATCTATCTAATCTATTATCAGTCCATTACAGTGGTAATGTGCAGGATATTTAGTACTGTTTAGTGCTGAATGTGACAGAAAGCAATCAAATACACAATATAAATACAACTGAAATGCGCTAGTGAAGTCAGTGTTGTTCCGGCTATGATGGCGCGCCAGAGAATAAAACACTTCAAGACACGCTGTTGTAAGAAAAAATAATCCACGATGGGGTGTGATGTGGCCCAACACAAAGTAAAGTTATTGTTACCACCACAAAGTTGATTATTTTCCCACAACAGCAAAAGTGCTTTATTCCTGTTACACCACAATTTGTCAACTGTGTTTCTCCCATGCTAAAATTCTTAATGAACTGCATATTGTACTTCTTTTCTCCACTTCTAGTTACATTTAATGTTGTGGAACATCCTCAAAACAAGTGACATTACACTACAAACTGTCGTTCACCTTTTTTCGTTCCCGTTCTGTTTAGAAGATTATATGACAAGACATGCTGACATGTTAACAAGAAACTGGAACGTACACCATCATGAAAACTGACTGTTACAAAGTGCTGAAACTGGATACTCCTTCCATAAAAGTTAAATAAACACTTCCTCATAGAAAATGTCACCATATCAACGATTACACATTTTCCTTTGTTAAACCACAGCATGTGTAGATTATGTGGAACCTCCGCCGTTCAAGTCCCACTGTAATTTGTTAACATAGTAACGATGACCATTTGAATTACAGCCGGCACTACGGTCAGAGCTGCTGTTGTAGACAATTAATCAACACCTTCTGACCAATCATATTTGAGAATTCAACAGCACTGAGGTATAATGTCTCTTAAATTGAGTGCAAAAGTTTGCATTCCCAATAGTATTAGAATGAGCAAAAAGGGGAAATTAAATTAGATAGCTCTAGATACCTGTTTATTGCTTACATTAACAATTCAACTCATAGGAAACTGAGTGGGGTCTGTGATTTTTTTAAAAAATAGTTACAGTAGTGAAAATCACAACCCACTATTAAACTTGTTATATTTATTTTTTGAGTTCTAATAGTTATTGGCCTCTTTGACTGGTCACTTGAGTTGGATGGGTTTAATCCAATCCTCAATCACTCATAAAGAAAGTAGGCTTATGAATCATGTCAACGTGGACCTAAAGTGTTCTATTAGTGGAAAGGTCAAGAATATAAATATCTATAGTTCTAATAAAAAGATAAATTATTGTTGAACACATTTAAATAATGTTCATGAAATAAATAAATGTGTACTAATGGGTTCTATGGAATTTATTTTACAGTTACAGGAGTCCCTGGCTGCAAAAAGTTTGAGGACCAAAAGCAGTGGTAGAGGAACATGTTCATCACATTCTTCCATTTCTCTTCACAATAACAAAATCAAAATAAAAGCAAAAGACATAACATATAACCCACTGCACAATATACAACCATCTCCAATTCATGAGATGCAGTAGAGACATTTGAACACTTCTTCAAACTATCTGCCATGAGAAATGACCTTAAATGATCACATACCCAAAATAGCTTGATTTCAGTGCTGAAATCAAGCCCCACCCCCCACCCCCATGCTGCACTGGATGCATGAATGCATTTTCCCATGGAACTGCCACTACAGGATCACCGCGTAGCTGGGTGAGACTCACCTCTCTCATGAGGATCTGGGCTCTCTGGACGAACACGGACGGACTGGTGACGTCGAAGCGCTGCTGCAGGCCCTCCAGACTCAGCTGCTCCACCCTCTCATAGCAGCACTGCATTTTCACCGGGTGGAAGGCCAGCATGGAGATCTTCTCCATATACTGCAGAGAAAAACAACATCTACCTGTTATATCAAACTCAAACATGCAGGGTATTGTTTAGATTATATACCTGAATCAGGAAACTAACTATACTTTCTGCTACACTACCCAATAGTTTACAGTTTACAGCCCATGTTCTGTGTATTTATTGTTCTGTTCTGTGTATTTATTGTTGTGCTTTACACTTTATGTAGTCCTGCGTATTATGTGTTGCACCATGGTCCTGAAGAAATGACATTTCATTCCAGTGCATACAAGCTATACAGAGGAATGACAATAAAAACCCACTTGACTTGACAAATATTTGACTAAAACTGCAAATGTACGAGAATAGGAATTCATAGTCGTTTACTGTATCATCCTAGAGAAACCATTCCTGTGAAAATAGCTCTTCTTGTCAATCAAAAGTGTCATTAATAAAATCTATTATGCCACAGCAAATCTGGTCACAAGGTGTTGATTAATTTTCTATAACAGCAGCTCTGAAGCTTTGTGTAAAGAGGAATGATTTAATATTTATGGAAGGAGTCTCCAGCGTCTGTGTCCAGCACTTTGTAACAGTCAGTGATTTTTCCACCACGGTAAAGTCTTCAGGATTTTTGTGCTCAGTACAAGATAAGCTGCATTTTTTTTTTTTACATTAACTTCAAGAGAGAGAAAAAAAAAACAAGCTGGTGAATGAAGCTGGCCATTTATAGCTGCTATAACGTAAGGAATAACAAAACTAACTTGTCTCTTTGAACTAAATTTTACAACATTAAATGTAACTATAAACGGTTAAAAAGTATGACACGTCGTTCGTTAATAAATTAAAAAATTGTAATCGTTGGCAAATTATTGTGAAAGAGGAATAAAACACTTCAAGACATGCTGTTATAGGATAGTAAACAACTTCAGGGTGGTAACAGTAACTCTGCTTTGCACCATGTTGCAGTGTTCTGCTCTTTCTACCCAAAGGTACTAGAATAAAATCACGTCGTATTAAAATACCCAGGATTGCCTCTCACCTCTCCCAGTTTCTCTTTGCTTCCGCCGTTCAGCAGGTTCTTGCTCATATCCATTAGCTCCCTGAAGAAAACATCACGCACCTCAAAGAAGCCTCGGCTGGTGGGTTCCATCAGAGCCTCCAGGATGGAGCTGATGTACGGCTCGATACTCACCTTCAGGAGCTTCTCAGCCTTGGGCAGCACCAGAGCTAAAAGGTAGCATAGAGATTCTTACAAGATTGATCAAACGTTTAGCTCAAATGCAGTCAATCAGCCAAAAGACAACAGGAAATGGAAGTCTCTCTCACCTAAAATCCATCACAATGCCCGAATATCAATATACTTGCTTTAACACTGCAGAAAATGTCAACTTTATCTAGTATTTCCTATTATAAGATTACAATAAATCATACTATATAGTGTATGATCTATTTCTAGACAGTTACTTCTAGAAAGGAGCGAAAGTATCTGCCAAGAGAATAAGAAAATTGAACGCTTGAAATGCATAAAAGCATCTAAAAACAGACTGAATGATCTTATGTGATTAATAATAATCTCAAAATAAGAAATATTAGATACATTTGCCCATATTCAAGATATTTTCACTTGATACAAGATTTCATTTTTGATACTTGTTATATCAGCTGTTATTTTTAAATAAATGATTATGTAAAATAGCCATATCCCCACATTTTAAACGTTGGAAGTACATCAAGCATTTTGATACAATATTGCCTTCAAACTTTAAGAGGCGTCACCTAAAGGTCATAATGATGGCAAATTGTGCTAAGAAAGAAGAGTCCAGTTGTCCAAGATTGCTGCCCTCATACACCATGAACCTCATACACCTCATACACCTATCTAACAGAAGATTATACTAAAATAAAATAAGAATATTAACCTGTCTTTTTTGGGCATTTAATATTAAGCTTGAAAGATGTCTACATTATGTCGTATCATACACCAAACATATAATTGCATTTGGGGTGGAAAGTTGGATTTGACTTTTTTCCTGAAATATTCTTTTAAAGAAAAACACTTGAGCAAATATGATAATGGATTAAGATCAACCAAAACTTTTATTTGATTTTTCATGGAAATTTATTGCTTAATATCTGGATGGAACTATGACGCCCTAAATTCTGTGGAAATCATTCTGTAACAATGTAGATACCTGGTGTTGTAAAACCTGGGACTCAAGCCAGTATCTTTGAAATGACACTATTAACTCTGATCAGACAGTGACCTTTGACCTGCACTTCAGTGTGTAGTATGTGATGTTTGTAGGGGAGTAAAGACTCAAATCAAACATGAACATCACTACGCCATGACAAGACAACCTCCACAAGATCAACCACCCCAAAATGTCACCTCTGGCTTGCTCAATAAGGATCTAAATCTATTTCCAGATTTCTGTAATGCTGCACTGTAACAATTTGTATTGTAAAAAAGAAAAGTGCTATAAAAATAAAACTGAACTGAAAAATGTTTAAAACTTTCACTTTTAATTTGCATCTGCTGTGTAGCAGTGTTCTTACTTGGTGTGCCAGCATTTAGCAAAATTTAAATCACAGTGCCATCTGGTGGCTCCGCCCCTTCTACAGTGACCGCTGAGTGCAAACAGTGTCCAGTGTTCCATGCTTCAATTTTAATCAGTTTTAGTGAAATCACCCATGCATTAGGAGTACACCATATCACACCAAGCTACACCTAGGCACTAGTGTGGTACAGGACAACTTGAAATATAAATGTAATGTACTGTTAAAAATTATTTAAATATAGAACTGGATCTTAAGATCACTTTTAATTAGCTTTTAGAGTAAAGTACCTACATGCACCATCCCAGATAACAATGTAAATGCTGAAGGTACTCAAGTTGAAGGTACCACTGCAGTGACAAACAAAATTACTCTTCCTAGGTACAATTTGCAAAGTTGCCATCATTGCTAACAAGAAAATCCTGATATGCAGAGAGAGAAAAAAATAGAATTTGATCACAATATGTCTAATGGCTAATTGAGCTGGCTATTTTTTTTTAGCTATGCACCAACAGTAACAGCAGTAACAAAACAGTAACAATAGTACACAAAACAGCAAGGCAAAAGTTCTATGTGATCACTACTTAATATTTAGCAGCATCTAGACCTCGGAAAAAAAAAAAGAAGCTATCTACCCTCTTCCGCATACATGAGCTCACAAACGCACACGATTGCCTGGTGATGCTGAGATTGACAGGGGAGAGAGGGTATGTCATCCCTCCCACCCAGAGAGCACAGCCATTTTTTACAATGGATCAAAAATAAGAAATTCTACAGCTAAACTGTAAATGTTGCCATCTCTGTATTTGAGAGGCAGCTGGAAAAAAAATCCACTAAAAGTCTGAAATATCAGCCTGTTCGTCAATCAGTGTGTATCCCACAGGTAACTGTTGACCCCACACCCCCCAAGTAGCCTGTTTCTCCATTTCAATGACTACAGGTTGTGTTTCTTTCCATGTTTCTTTCACAGAGCAAATACGAGACCTCATAACTACTCGTGGAATGCAGTTTGTCAGCGCCGGTTTCGCTTAATGAAAACTGAGCATGCAGTAAAAATGTGCATTAGTAGCCCAAAAAGAAAGGAAAAAAAACAAGGAGTAAATAGTGAGAAAGGTACAGAAGTGAGAATTCATTTGGGGAAAATGTGTGACTGTGTTTACAGATCCAGCAGTACCTCTGATTTTGCTGGTCACATGCTCCTTGGAGGTGATGATCTGGTCCATGTCTGTGCGTATGGAAGCCTCCAGAGGGGGTCGTCCTGCCTCGCAGCTCTGCACTATGGCCTCGTATTGGGACTGTGTCTGACTCTGAACCAGACTATACACGGCATCTGAGATCTGATTACACACACAAACCATTAGAGCTGGATATTAACACAGCCCCGCAAAACCATCCATTCTAATAGAGCTGCTAATTTCAGTTAATTGTTCAATTACCAGCGTCCAGTTCTTCTGCCTTTCCTGCATCTTTCCCTTCAGGCGTGGACTGATTAGGTCTCTCAGCTCAGGAAGCAGCTTCTCCATCACCAAGTTAGCCAGGATCTGAAGGGGGGGGGGGGGAATCAAAACTGAAAATCTAACTAAAGATTAACTAAAATTTCTTCCATGAGTTACACATTTACACAATAATATTTTTACCAGAGAGGGCTTCAGATACTCAAAGCTACATCCTCTCACTTAACAACATGTCAGTTGGAGGCAAGTGCTAAACAGATGGCACAATGCTAAAGTAGTAGCTGTAAGCTTCCCTTGCTTGTTAGCAGGAGGTTCAACCTGGCAGAAACTCAAATAACCACTCTTTACAAAATTGCTGAGCAGAAAAGCATCTCAGAGTGCACAGCACATCAAACATTGAGGTGGATGATACATAGGGTTCCACTCCTGTCAGCCATGAACAGAAATCTCAGGCCACAGTAAGCACCGGCTCTCCAAAACCTGGACAGCTGAAAATTGGAAAAATATCACCTGCGCTTTTTCATGCCTGAGGGTCAAATTCCCACAATGCTGGGAGAACACTAAGGATTGCGGTTAAATTTGTACTTATTTCAAATGTTGTAGATACCAGAGATTACCATGCCGTGATGATCTGCCGTGCAGCTTTCTCCTCACCATGCTGACCTGAGCCAGTTACAAAAAGCATGGAAGAAAGATCTAGAAGCTAAATGCAAGGGATTGTGATATCTTGTGTAAGCCAAGGAGCTGTGATGATTCATTCCTATCATGTCAAAAGACAATGCTGTCAGACAGCAAATAAGGTCATGTTGGATGTCTGGGTGTTTCAGGCATACCACTAACCACAGGCAATAGCCACGGGGATAACAGCTCTATACTGAACGCCGCTTTACTAATTCAGGCCATGCTACAAACAAATAGTGTTACATAACTGAATTTCAAGACCACACCTGTACACCTTCTGGCTTACTAACTTCGCCCTGCACATACAATAATCTAGCTTGCATACATGTTCTCTACTGAAATTCTTATTCTTTGGTAGGAAAATGGGGTTAACTTTCATTTTGCAGAAAGAGACTATAAAAGGTGTGGTAGGAATGGAACGGCAACAATAATAGATGCTTTAAGACAATAAAATTGTTTATTTCCCTATAACAGCATGTCCTGACGTGTTTTATTTGTCTTATACCGCGCCAATTTTTTTTTATTAATTAAAAAGAATGACACGTCATACTTTTTCAAATGTTTATAAAACAAGCTAGTTTCTGTAATTACTTGTGTTATAGCAGCTTCAAATATTTGTTACCTCACCATTCTCTCTCTTTTCTCTCTCTAGAAGTTAAGAAGACACAGCGTGTCATGTTACAAACTGGAAAGCGTGAAGTCCTCTGTCTTGAAGGTTTTCTTGTAGCCTTACTGTTACAAAGTGCTGACACTGGAGGATCCTTCCATCAATATTAAATAAAGATTTTATTTTTAATCCATTTATTATTTGTCTTTTATGTGGATTATGTGGACTGACCACCATTCAAGTCCCTGTAAATGAGCTATTGCTATAGAAAGAATATAATATAAACCTTGTAGCCTGCTGCTGTTACAGAAAATAAATCAACACCTTCTTAACCAATCAGATTCAAGAATTCAGCAGCACTGTGGTACGAAATAATGGCTCAAACTCAAACAGGTCACCTGCTGCTCATGATGTCCCTGGTACAGTCAAAGAGCAGGAACAAACATGCCTACAGGCTGTTAGGAGAACACTGCATAATGCTGTGCCGAGCACTCCATTCAGCAGAATAACGTTGCACACAGCCACTAAACAACTGCTTCAAACAACTGTAAGACCAGGATGGCGATGGATTTATTAATGTCTTACGTTCATTTCTCCTGAATGTTTCCTGTGAGATCAAAAACATCAGACTCAAGATGTTTGAGGGGAAAACAGTTTGTTAAAAAACAGACGATCTGGTCAGATATCTAATCCACAAACATGCTTCAAAACATGCCATGTTTTCATACAGAACAGTGAGTCATTGCAGCAGTGTAGACAGAGTACTCCCATGCTCATATAGACCACGATATCTTAAATCAGAGTAATGGTGTACTAACATTTCCCAAAAAAAAAGTCTAACAGACAACTGGATTTTACAACATTAATCAGGTTATTCAGTGGACGTATAACGATATCTGAAAGGTTATCTAATATTTCTCATTATGAGATTTTTACATAAAAAATACAAAAACATTAAGCCTTTTTCTAGACATTTTAACTAATTTCAAGTTTAAGAATTTCTTATTCTACTGGCAAATCATTTAGATTCTTTATTAAATAAACTCTTGAAGCTTGAAATGAGTAAAGAAAATATCTAGAAATGGGCTTAATAATCTTATATTTGTTTAAAAAAAATTATTAGACACATATTAGTGGAATTTGACTATATTCAAGATATTTTTACTGTACCAGTAAATCGAATTGGGAGTTGATTGTGTTTCCAACCACGTGGCTGTACTACATTACAGACTTTAAAATATACAGTCTATTGCATCTGTTAAAGGTAAATAATCAGTAATTTTGGTTGAAATCAGACTCAAAATTCTTCCTTATACGGCGTAGAATAGACAATCCTGCAAGAGGAGGAGCTTGTGAATGGCCTGACAACATGATTGACGGATAAAGAGAAATGCCTCCTTGTCCTGATTTACAGTGGACATGGATTTTACGGAAGCTGCTAAAGTTAATTTTCTATAACAGAAGCTCTGTCAGTAGTGTCAGCTGTAATTCAGATCACAGGTTCATTTTAGTGCTCTTGTTCAAGTATGCTATTGTTTCTATAGTAACATAAGCAATAACAGAAACTAACTTTTTTTCAAGGGTGTTCCACAATATTAAACGTATCTATAAACGGATAAAGTGTACATGTCATTCTTTAATTTAAGAAAAATTTAGATGTCACACTGCTGTGGTATAGGAGGAATAAAACACGCTGTTATACGGGAAAAAATAAATAAATAAATAAATCAACTTCAGGGTGGTAACAGTAACTTCGCTTCTCGTCACGCCACCCTGTGGTTGATTATATTCCTATAACAGCACACCCCCTAGTGTTTTATTCCTGACTTAAAAAGCAGCGACTGGACAAAATAGACCAATTGTTAACTGGCTCACATAGACCTGGTGTTTTTCCATTAACAGCTTACATAATGCACAAAACTACTCACATTTAAATGTGTCATCATTTCACACAGCCATGAAAACACACCTTTTGCACGCAACTGCACATTTGTCTGAGGGACTGACCCTGGTGGAAAAGAGCCTGCAGGGATCTCGGGCTCTCTTTCACCCATTAAAAAGTCATGCAGCATATCTAAAATGGAATCCTGGCACAATAAGGGGAAATGAGCTCAAAGCAGCCAAGTAGGTTATAAATAACCATATTGCTTCAAGTATGCGATGAAGCATTAGGTCAGTGCTTTGTGGGGAAATTGGCACAGAAGAAACTGCAAATGACTTGAGTTAACTTTCACTTCTCCTCACAAAGGAGGTGGGATCTGTATCACATGGTATATACAGGAAACACATTGCAAAGGTAATTCCTGATAAACAGTGAGCCACGCCCTTTTAATAACACACACACACACACACACACGTTTGACCAAGGTTCACACAAAGCTCTGTGCAAAGACTGTGCTGCCTGAAGTGGCTCATTAGAAGCTGTAATGACATTTATTTGTAGCCTATTATGACCTGATTTATGGCAGTCTGAGTGAAGTGACCTCCGTTTACCCTTCCTTACTACAGAAACACAGAGACGGCCGAGTATGAGTGCAATGTGCAGAAGACAGTGTTTGTCTGCGAAAACAGAATGAAGCATGTCATCTGCTCCATATGAGTGCACGTATGTATATGTACTGCTAAACCTGAGATGACCATATGTCCATGTACAAGTCAGGAACTTCAAACATTATCTTCTAAAGAATAATACTGGTTGCCTGGAAATTGATTAGGCTAAAATGTAGTTGCTAATGTAATGTAATAACATATTGCAAGCTAGCTAGTTGAGAGCATTAATACTAATGGACACTAATTAGTATGTGGATTTCCAGGAGGTAGACAATTGAGTAGCCACAGTTCTTATCCTCTGTTCTTAACATTGTCACCCAAAAAAAAAAAAAAAAAAAAAAAAAAAACTCACCGGCGAATGTTTAGTTTCTATAAGCTGTTTTGTTCAGTCCATTCTTTACAAATAGCATTCGAGTCTGGCTAGCAACTTTATTTCCTCTTGATATGTTTACCTGTGAGGTGGCATTGTGCACATACTGCTGCACTTTATCTTGTAACTAGGAGCGAAAAACAAATAGACAGGATATGAAAATGAGCTTGTCCCGGGCTACTGACATGGCCACCTGATACGGAATATTTCATAGTGGTTATTAAATGCTATGCTTTAACACAGTTAAAAAAAAAAAATAAACTAACCAATTTAAAACAGTAGATTCAAAATTGTAGGAATTGATTAGTTCCTGCTTTGGTATTTCATTGGATTGCAACATTCACTAGGCTTGACCTGGGGTAGAGGAATATTTGAAAATGAGCTCTTTTAAGCTTGCTTTCTTGAACAAATAAATGAATAAATGAACAATTAAACACAAATTTCCTGTTTTTTTTATAAGAAAGTTTTTTCTCCATTTTCAATATTGCTATATATAATATTTAATTTCCTTATATTAAATAGCATAAACGAATGTATAAGAATTTATTATTGACATGTGATTTTACGATATTAAGCCATAAAGCTTTGACCCTCAATAAAGTCAAAGTAGATACAACTTATCAACATTTAAAAAAATATATATTTTAAGCTTCTTTTTTTTTTTTTAGTAAAACATATATAGCACATACTCAGTGGACTGTGAATAAAATATTTATGACACTACGAATCTTACGAATCCAAGACAATCCCTGAAATGAACGTCTGATATACTTCAGTGAATTTCACACCAAACACTGCATTACCAGTGAAAAGCACGCCTTTCTACATAAACACCCCCTCAGCACAACTTGTACAGTTAGGTTTGAAGAATTCTGAGTATGTCCATGTCAGCCTGGTATGTAATTCTCCAATAAAATTAGAATTAAAATATTATCAGTAAAAAAGATGCAACATAGAGACATGAAGCCAATGTGTATGTATGGAAACAGAAATTTCCATACAGACTTTACAGATCAGAGAGGAAAAAAAGCTCCAGAATCTTCTACACTAATCCTAAAACTAAGAAAGCGAAATTTGCAAATGAAATGACAAAAATAAAACCATAGCAAAACTGTTGTGAGGTGTGTGTGTGTATGTTACCTGGGGAGGTACGCCACACATCATGTCCCAGGTGCCGTACTGACCGTGGGCCTGGCGGTAAAGTCGCACTGCATCTGTAAACGCCGGGGTCTGAACCTTACATTCTTCTGACAAGCCTGAGAAAGAAACAAAAACCAACAGGCTCAGAATGAGATCATCCTCATCATCATCATCCCCACTATTAGATTTCTGAAGTCACCAGCTATGTTAAAAACCACAGTCTAGTCATTGTGTAGTGTCCTATTATTGGAGTCATGACTAAAATTATACAGGAGAAACAGCTCTATAAACACCTCTACATAGTACATAAATGACACACACTAAAAAGGTTTACTCAAAGGTTTTTTTTTTATTTTTATTTTTTAGAAATTTAAAGGTGCTTTCACATTTGTCATTTTTTTCCCCTCAACCACCAGTGCATGGTTTACATCTAGTCCTAATTTTTTTGTCCCTATATATATATATATATATATATTTTTTTTTTTTTTAATATATAAAAGAGCAGAGTGACATCAAGCTCTTTTTTTTGCCTCCTGATCAATCAGGCCTTGATCTTGGCGCCAAGTGAGAAAAACAAACATGAAGGAGTGAATTCCGGTGAACATGAGACACGTTGAACTGAAAATATTTCATTGCCAATATTCCAACATTGCAATATAACACTTATGACACTACAACACTAACACTATAGGGTTCTAAACCTTTAAGGGTTCCCCCAGTGGGAACGCTAGATTTCTAAATGGAAATTCTATCTAAAGAGTTTGCCCATAATGCACTTGTGGATATAATGTGTGACTTTATACAGGTGCAGTTTGACACAGTGCGTTTATCTGCAGTGACGGTCTGTAGAACAGATAAAATAGGCCCCGGGGGCTTCTTTGCGTTGCGTCTCTGGGGAAATGCCTAAAAACCCCTTCTGTGTAGAGTGCAAGACTTTGCCTTCAAAGTAGAACCCGCCTAGGAAACCTCTGAGGACCCCAGGTCCCCACTATTTTTTTATTAATTAATTTATTTTTAAATAGAGTGCACCATTACATGATGATCCCTATACTACACTATTACAAAAAAGATTCTTTGCATTGTTCGAGCATTGTTTGAGTTAGTAGATGAAATAAGTGTAGTGTACTACCATCAAAAAAGAACCCCTGAGGAACCCTTTCATTCTAACTGCTCCTGACTATGTAGTGTCTAGGGAATAGTGAGTAGGGCGCTGTTTCAAACAGGTTGTGGCTTATTTCCCAAAAATGACCTAAATAGGGAAGTAAGAGTGATGGTATATGAACATGTGTATTGGTTGTGAATAGTTGAAAGTGAAACTCTCTCACTCAATCATGTGCGCACACTCACACACCAACAAACACACACACACACACACACACGCACACAACCCCACACAAACACACACACAAAACATGGCATGGCCACAGGACATTGCAGTTGTGGGAACTGCTGCCTCTGTGGCTGCCATGCGGAATTATCAGCTAAACACGGTCACGGTTCTACATGCAAATTCAGCCTTCATTAGAGGATTGAGGGCTTGAGACATTAAATAACAACCAGATGTTGATTATTGTTTTCAACTGTTTGTGCATATTGATGGCTACAGAAAATATATATCCATAATTAAAATACCAGTTTGTGTGTGTGTGTACGAGTGTATGACTTGTGACAAAGAGGGGAAGTAAGTTGGAATTGGGCTGGGTGTGGGGCCTGGAGGAGTGTAGACAGGAAGTTCACACACAAACACGCAGTTGTGCTGTGCTTATGTGTGTGTGTTTATGTGTGTCTCCATTCATGCATGGCAACAGGGCATATCCCGGAACTTGGGTGGAGAAGAAACAAGACTATCTCTGGGGTATTCAAGTAAAATTTGAGTAGTAACAGTCCAATTACTTGCTTACAAAATTACAATTAAGCAGCTAACGTGACTGAAAGGCCACGACAGTTACCGCAGTTTACGGCTATACGTATATACAAAACAACACAATACCACTTTTGACTAGTGCTATGTACTCCTCTGTTTTGAATTTGATGCTCAGGGAATAAACCCATAGGCTACATATGTACATTCATTATTAAATATTGTTTTTGTCATCAGCTTTTTAAAACAAGCCATGCTGCCAGCTCAATAATCAGACCAGGGAGGGTAAACAAAATAAAATTTTTTTAAAAAAAATACTACGATATACTGTGAAAACTCTTCCCATTCTGAGCTAATGCCTCTGGTCTGATGTGCTGCCTTTAGCTAAATAATTTAGATCAGGGTTTCCTAAGCAGGAGTGAGAATCATGGTGGTATTACTTGAAATGTCAATGTCATATTAAATTCACTTTTAAAAATATATAGATTTTACCGAGTTGAAAATCTAATAAAAAATTTAAAAAAAATACAAAACATAGTAAAGCTGTTATTAGTGAATGTATTTCATAAACTGAAATGTAACATGCTTTAATTAATTATTACTAAAGTTTCACTTCATGTTAGCATATTTAAGGCAAATTATTGTCTCTGCTACAGTATATTTCCACATACTCAGTTAGTCGACTGAAATGCATTACTGGGTCCACATCAGGATACCTATAATGGTATATTGCGTGTACCATTTTATATGCAAACCTGAAACACACCTTATAGAAAATTGTACAAAAGAACTTAATGTAATCATTGGCGTATTGTAAACAAAGCAAATTCCTGTTACTAAGTACGGATATTAGCCCTTTCAATCCCACCAGCCACAAGTGTGAACGAGAGGTTGTATAGCCTATAAAAGCAGTTGTACAGATATTCATTCATATTTAGTAAAGACTTTATCATGATAAGTGTCGAGGTGGATCCGGAGTGTATCCAGGGACCACTGGGTGTGAGGCGGAAATACATGATACACACCTAAATGCAATTTAGAGTAGCCAGTCTACCTAACAGCATGTTTTTGGACAGCGAGAGGAAACCAGAGAACCTAGAGGAAAACCACGGACATGTAAAAGAACATGCGAAACTCCTCACATACAGTAATCTAAGCTCAGGGACAAACCCGGGACCCTGTCAGGATCCCTGGAGCTGTCAGGCAGCAGCACTACACGCTGCACCATTCAGTTCTCTACCTGTGCTTTTTTTTTTAAACTGAAAGATAAGCTATATTAGTTTCATATGATCATTTTGGTGCAACTGGTCACATGACCAGAGCCATTTATTTTATACATGTACCTGGCAGCTCTGTGAAAGGAAATTGATATGAAATGCTATAGATGTTAAGTGGATATAATCCTTTTCACTAGAAATGGAAATGTGAACTGTGACCGTTGTGTCCTCTGGTAAGACATATTAATTGCTTAACTGTGCAATGATGAACATGTTACTGTTAAGGTCTTAAAGATGTTTAAACACCTGAGTCTAACTGACCAACTGACTTTGTCATCACATATCTTATGGGGGAAAAAAATGGGATCAAAGGACTTTACAGGATTTTAATCAGAAAAATAACATTACTACTTTATTGTGCATAATCTAAATGTGAGATTTACTCATCAAACCTCATCATGACTTTATCTTGATTTGTCCCAGCTGTGGGGTCAAGACAGATACACGCCTAATTACTCATGACTGCAGCTTGACAGAGGGCCTGGGAAATTAATTGCCCTCACATACCAGATTTTATTGGAACCCCAGTGTAGACAGACCGCACCTTGAACATAGTGGAACTTAACACCGCTAAATTCTGTAAAACGAACACTGATGAGCACACCCACACCCACATCCACACCCCTGATCAAGTTGCTAAATTACAGTCAGGGCAAGCTGTTTATACACAGGTCTGAAAATTTGGCCCTAGCCTGTGTACCAAGTTGAGACATTAGACACCTACAATTAAATTTTTTTTTTTTAATTTAATTAAATTTCTGTAACAGCACCTATAACAGCAAACCACATGCTTAATGTGCTAATTTTAAAACATTATCATTTCTATAGTAACAACTTCGACAGGGACGTGTATAAAGACAGATGTTCACATAAACAGATTTAAAACCTGTGTGTAATCGCTGATATGGTGAAGTTTTCTCTGAGAAGTTTATTTAACATTTTTTGAAGGAGTCTCCAGTGTCAGTGTTGCGTAACAGTCAGAAATAAAGCTGTTCCTTTAAGTTTTCCACCAGCCTTCAGGACAGACTGCATTTTCTCTGTAACATCTTTAGTTTTTTTTGTCTTATTAACTTCAAGAAGAGAAAAGAGAAGCATGTGACAGACATGACTGGTTACAGGTGCTATAACATAAGTGATAACAGGAACTAACTTGTTTCGCAGATGTTGCGCAACATTAAATGCAACTATAAGTGCTTAAAAAAAACCACTAATTTTTAAAAGTAAAATGTAATAATTGAAAAATTCTTGTGCTATAAGAGGAATAAAAATCTTTGTAACATGCTGGTATAGGAAATCAACTTTGCTTCATGTGAATCCACAGCACACCACCAGGCGATGATTATATTGTATATAACTGCACAGCCTGTTGGGTTTTATTTCTTACTTAACCCACAAGTGAACTCATCAAATGGCCAAACCATCATGAGTGAAATGTTGTGCTTGACTTGGAGAATCCTTTGAGCCCAGAGTTTCTCTGATATCCCTCCCTCCCATTTCCCAGCATATTTTTGAAGCCCTGACGCATTCCAGCAATAACACGACCCCTTGTTCAGTCCAGAAGAGCCGCTGAGAAAGTCGAGCCCAGGCCAGCCATGCTGCTGGAATGACTGATACGGCCACATTCCTCTGCGTGTACTTCACGTATTGAGTTACACATCACATTCGAGTGTTTAAAGAGAGAAGCAGGGGAGCTGTGCAGATTTTCACACAGACCTGAGGACAGACCTTTATAACTCATTAAACCTGCTCCTGACTCATGCTTTCAGTTTTCCCATTAAATTCCCAGAAAATACTCATGTATCATTTTATAGTATTACAACTACACTTCCCAGGAGTTTCTATTTAAATAAAGGCCACTCATCACAGCTGTACTTGTCTAATAACCTGCTAGCTTAATGTGTATCATAAAACACTTTTCATACATTTAAATGCTCGACCTGCTTGTTTATAATGACTATTCTCATTATCACAGTCTGTCAGGACTTTTCACTGCTCAATTACAGCTCATGAGATTCATACATTTAAAATAATAAATCCATATTTAAAAATGTTCTGCTTTTTGTCATGCAGCATAAATCTATCTAGTGTGCGTTCCAAAGTTTTTTATTCACAAAACGAGAAAGACAAGTCTAAAAAAAAAAAAATGGATTACTGTCATACATTCATAATTTTCACATTTATTTTAAAACTTTGTATTAATAATTCAATCATCTAATTTAATAGGGAAAAAAATGTATGGGTCCTATCAAAATATTGCACGCAAATAGGTGCATATTAAGGAATAAAGTACACTACTACGCTATGTAGTCAGAGTAGGAGTATCTAAGAAACTCATTGTCTGATTAGATTTCAATTCAGGGTGGAAAAATCTGATTCTTTATGCATCTTGATTTTCTTTTAAATTTCCATATCCTATATTATGATTTTTATATTATAACCTTATAAGCTTAAAAATAATAAAAATAATAATAATGACCCTTGTGGTGCTTAATTTGGGAAAAAAAATTTTTTTTTTAAAATTCATAAATTAAGGTATGGCATATTTTATTTGGACATATTTTGTAAATACTATATGTTTACAAAATATTGGCTTACTAATTATTCATTTTAAAAAAAGCGAATAAAGTATGTGTTCTAAGTAATTATACACAAGGAATAAAATACGTTGGGACATGCTGTTATACGGAAATAATCAACAAGGTGATTAACATAAAGTGTTTTATTCCTCTTATTCCACAGCAGCTTGCCAATGATTTATTTATTTAATAAAAAATTAAGTCATTACAGTTTATAGTTTAATGTTGTGGAACGTCTACAAAACAAGTCAGTTCCTGTTGTAACTCAGGTTATAAGAGTTAAACAGTCGTTCCCTCGCCAGCCTCTCTTTTTCCTCTCTCTTGAAATTAATAAAAACATGTCTTTCCCATGTCAGAATATTTTAAAGTTGCAATCTGACCAATCAGAATTGAGAATTCATCAGCACTGTGATAAAAGAGATTCTTTAATATAATTAGTTGATTACCAAAAGGCATCACCAGACATAACACTTAAGGATAAAATAATAACCTTGCTCTTATTTTCTTTAGAAAGAAAGAAAAATTTAGTAAGGATTTGGTTTCACTTTCCATGGTTTGTGTGATATGAGTGTATAAAGCAGTGCTATTGCTAATGTTAGGTGCGTCTGTAGCGCAATAATATAGCAAGTTTAATACCAAAAGTTCAAAGAAATATATTTGGATTCAGTTCTTAATTTGACAAGCCTCCAACCTAAGTGTCCACACTCTACATTGCATATCTGAGCGGCTGTGTAAGCAACAAGCAACATAACGACTTCTTAAACACCACTAGTGAAGTTAATTATGATTTAATCCTCCAACAAACGCCCCACAACATTACAAGAAGAAAGGGAAGTGGACATTACTGGGTGAGACAGTCATGATTACGTGTCAGTCATACAAAACAACTCAAACAGTGCTATGGAGACGAGCTTAAAACACACACACCAAAAAAAAAACTGTGAAAAACAAAGGGCTTCCTTTGTGTTGGCACGGAGTAAAACCACTAGATCTGAATTATAGGGCTTTGCCTCAATTTTGCCTGAACACGCTGCATCAAGTGTGTGCTGTAGAGCTTTAAGCTTTAAAAAAAAAAAAGAGTAGAGATGAGCAAAACAAATACACATTCACCCGATTGCACACACACACTCACTTTACAGCACCTTCAGTAAAGTGTGCCAAGTGCAGTCAGTTTGGCGCAGTTCCTCTGAGTGTGAGTGTGTGTGTGTGTGTGTGTGTGTGTGTGTGTGTGTGTGTGTGCGCGTGTGTGTGTGGGTGGGTGTGTGTCAGAGCCGGGCACAGGTTACTAAACAGCAACAGAAATTTGAGATCTTTCCTTTCAAGATTATGGTCTTTACAACTTTCAAATGAAAAGAGTTAAAAAAAAAACACAATCTTAAGCTTCTTTCACGCAAGCATGTACCAATTCAGCAGTAATTAATTGGAATGTGAAATCCAGGAAAGATTCACGCAGTCACTTAGAGAATACCATGAAGACTATCATCTTTTGAGATGGCTGGATTAAAAAAATTGAAGAGAAAAAACAGGAAAAGCCTTAAGTCAATAAAAGAGAATAGAAAAGGGGGAAAAAATTGAGATTTCACTCAAGGCCTTTTTTGGGAATATGTGTCCTTCAAAAAAAAAAAAAAAAAAAAAAAAAAAAAAACACACACACACACACTTTTCCCACTGCCAGTGTGCATTCCCTTCTCTGTAGCCTCCCACCCAGACAGAACGAAGGAATCTGAACTCCAGCAGAGAAGCAGAGTGGGAAAAAAAACCGGCTCTAGAATTTATAGAGCAGCAAGCCACAAAGCTAGTAAGGCCAGTGCTTGTATTTTCTCTCTCGCTGTAACAATTTCCTGCAAACATTTGACGAGGCAGCATAATAAAGTCCATCAGCATGCTGTAAAGGTTAGTAAGGCTGATGCACTGCCTGTAGAACATTGCATTGCTCAGTGCATTGCTCAGCCCTAATAGATTCACTGTTGAGCTATTGACAGATTTTTGCTTCCTATCTAATACCACTGAAGCCATCGTCTCTGACTGTAATCTACATCATGCTTGAATTAATGGCACAGTTAACAACATCGAGCCACATGCATTATATCACAAGGTCTCTCTCACTCACACACACACACACACACACACACACGCGCGCTCTCTCGCACTCTTAAAGGCATATAGACATTCATGATTTCTGATTTCTTTTAAATGTTTAACAAGTCTGCAATGCTCTACTGGGTTCATGTCATGTTTCCTCTGAACAGCAAACATGGTAAACTGAAAAGTTGTAACCCTTTGTAATAAACAAACAAAACCCACTAAACTTTCTCCTTTTGTGTCATTTGTACATTTGATGTGTAACTGTATTTTGTGACTATTTCATGCTTTTCAATCACTGCTGATGATGTGTGTCAAAAAAGCAGGCTGAAAAATATAAATATCAACCCAAATCTAGGGGGTGTTTCACTCTGTGTAATCACTTCACACGACTGTCACTGACAGGCTGCATGATTCTACAGTCTGGGCTAAGAAGAAATCAGAACCATCCTTGCATCTTCATACCATTCTGTGTATTTTTTTCTTATGACCATTGGTGGTGCTGTTGAACTTGAAAACCAAAATAATCCATGTTAAGCCATTTCTTATAAATAATATGATATGGATGCCAAAAATGAAACCTTATCCTTATGTCTTTTTATCTTAGAAAGACAGGAAGGCTTAGCCATGCTATCATTTAATACCAGCCACAACTGGGTTGAGTAGTTAGTAGTATCTTTCCGAAGCAAAGCTACTGTTACTGTAAAACATAATAACTCAAGCAGATGGAAAAGTAGTCATCCCATTAACTACCTGATTAAGAGTGAGAAAGTATAAGGTATAAGGAAGGAAAGTGTTACTCATTACCCAGGCATATTTATTTTCAAAACAAACAGCTATGATGACAGAGATGCCTCATTTATACCAAGTCACTGGTTTCCTTCTAAAAGACATGCAGGGACAAATAAACTAACAATTCCCTAGTGAAGAAAGCTGGAAGAAGATCTGATAAAATTAAACATGTAACAGTAATAATGGCTGAATGTAATAACGTATAATAATGTGTTAAACTGAGCAAAAGTGAAAACGGCCCGTATTGATATACTACTGTTAAAAGTACAGTTCATTAAATATGTTGCTGATTGGATTGGAATCATACTATTGGTTAAAATACTTTTTTACCATCTGTACAAGGTGCAAGGTAAATAAAAAAATTAAGGAAAAATGACGCGAAGAGGCAAGCAAAAGCTATTCCATTTTGATGAAAAATAAATTTCCATTTGTATTAATAATTCAATCATCTAATTTAATAATAATAATATTATTATTATTATTATTATTATTATTATTATTAAGAAGAAGAAGAAGAAGAAGAAATGCTAATAATAAATAAATACATTTGTAATAATAAATAAATTTTTTAATAAATTTTATACCTTTTAAATAGTTAATACTAATGAATTGTGGTTAATATGAAGTGGCACATTAGCTAAAGAGGTAAAAGGTCAATCCTGATTTCAGGATATCATCAAGCAAAAGTTGTAAATTAATGCAATGTGGGAAAGATACAGACATTCAGACCTACGGTTGACAAGCGTGGGCTTGTTTATGTGGTATGAAGGGGTTACGCAGAAAAAGCCGTCAGTCAGCTCACTGTGAGAGTGGGAGGCAAATCACGAAAGCGTCTCAGTAACAATAACAAGACTTGCAACACAGTGGGCCAAGATTCACCAAACACCATGTTTCGACAAGACAAATGATCACTTGCGCAAATGGCAAGACGGCAAGACACAGAAAGAGAAAGAAAGCAAGACAGAAATTTTTTACAATTTCTACTATACGAAGTTCTGAATAATACAAGCTTTCCTAAACTGTAACAATTCTCTTTTCCATGGAAAATCAATCACTGTGACTCTCCTGAAAGATGCAACTACACCAACAGTCTAAAAGCAAACACTATTTGTAATTTAATTTGCATTTCATTTAATATGTAATAAAAAACAATTACAAACTTAATAATGACCAAAACATTGTGTCTATCTTTATATCTGCCTTCATTCATAACCTGCAGTCTTACAGGTTTTTCAGAAGCCCCACCTACCAAGCGGTTATTCCATATTTAACAATATCCTTTATTTTATATAAAATGTTTTTATATATATATATATATATATATATATATATATATATATATATATATATATATTGCAAGAAATTGATATATTTACATCATAAACTGTTTTAAGAGTCCTTAATATCTCTGATGTAATCTCTATATTATCTCAGTTTGAATGGTCTCAACCTGATTTAATATAATTCTGAGCTAACAGGCTATAAACATACAAACACTCCACCTACAGCTACATTTGTAATCTAATATATTTTCAGAAAAGCTACATTAATGACAGTTTAACAAAAAATTATACTCTTAGCATCTAATATACGCTTGTATTATACACTAACTGTTTATTACACCTGCTGATTCACGCAATTATCCCGTCTGGCAATCAAGTGGCAGCAGAGCAATACATAAACTCATGCAGCTACAGCCTAAGAGCTTCAGTTAATGTTCACGTCAAACATCAGTATGGGGAAAAATGCGATATCAGTGACTCTGACCATTGTATGGTTGGTGGTGGCTGTTGAGTATTTCAGAAACTGCTGATCTCCTGGGATTTTCATGCACAACAGTCTCTAGAGTTTACACAGAATGGTGCAAAACAAAATATCCAGTGAAACGGCTTGTTGATGAGAGAGGTCAAAGGAGAATGACCAGACTGGTTTGAAAGGACAGCAAGTCTGTAGTAACTCAAATAACCACTCCAAGCAGTTGTAGATTGTAAAAATGTCACCTGTCCAGTTTTGGTGAGCCTGTGCCCACTGTAAGCCTCAGATACTTGTTCTTAGTTGACAGGACTGGAACTGGATGTGGTCTTCTGCTGTTGTAGCCCATTCGCCTCAAGGTTCGGCACGTTGTGTGCTCTGAGATGCTCACCACGGTTGTAAAGTGGTTATGTGACTTACTGTTGCCTTCCTGGCAGCTCGAACCAGTCTAGTCATTCTCCTCTGACGTCCCCAGAACTAGTGCTCACTGGATGTTTCTGAAATATTCAGACCAGCCTGCCTGGCACCAACAATCATGCCATGGTCAGAGTCACATTTTTCCCATTCTGATGTTTAACATGAACATTAACTGAAGCTCTTGACCTGTCTCTGTCGGATTTTACGTATTGCTCTGCTGCCACATGATTGACCGATTGGAAAACTATGTGAATGAGCAGGTGTACAGGTGCTCCTAATAAAGTGGGTGGTGAGTGTATAGTTACAGTTTATGGGAAAAAATGTCCCAGATTCCAGGTATGATTAGAAACAATGAAAACTTCAGAACGTAATGTTACCCTAACAAAGCTTACAATGACATTTTACAGGTGATGATTCAAACACGCACCAATTCCTGCTTGCTTACAGTACATGTTGATCTCATCTTCATCATGTATACACACACACACACACACTCCCTCTCATAGCCTTGAGCTACAGAATTCTTTCTATTCTCTAGCATGTGAAAGAATGTTTTTACTGCATGCAGAGCTCTGATCACATTTCCCTCTTGTTAAAATGCTGCTGTCAAAAAGCTCCTGTGGCCTGTAATGTAATCCAGTGTCATCACCGTAATCGACTGTCTGCCTTATTTGATTAATCACTGTAGACATATAGGTTCATGATGAAGCGAGATAAGCAGTCAAAAGGTCTTGGCACATGGCGTTCACAGAAGACAGTACTCAGATTCGGGCAAAGGGTCTCCAATGTTTTTTCCACATGTGTATTTAAAACACACTGCATCATCTTGCTCAGTGACTCACCGTTGTTGGTATGTCGGATGCAGTCCTGAAACACAGCGTGCCACTTCTCCTGCTCTTTCTCTGTGGCTGCACAGAAGTAGTGATGGCGTGCGTACGGGTGCCACAGGATGAGCGGGAACTGCGTGGCACATTTCAGGAAGGGAGAACTGCCCACTTTGGCTTTTACGTCTTGGGGAAAAAACACACACAAAAGTAGATGAATGAAAATCTCCACCAAGAGGTGCAATGAACCACTTTAACACCAGATTGTCACCATCACAACAGCTTCAGCCAGTGTAGAATGAGTCAAGGGCCACGCCCTATATGATTACATAGTACATTACCAGGACTTCCCTCACTCCCTTGCTCCCCATTTCTCAAATCTGCACCCCTTCATCTTATTACCTTCACTCTCCCAGTTACCCACAATTCATACCACCAGCAATTTTCAGCTTGCTTCACTCAAGTCACTCTACTTTGGTCACTAGTAAGGGTTCCTATATTGAAGTTTCCCTGCTAGCACTTGGTTAATGCAGAGATTGAAACATTGCTAGCAAGAAAGTCCTAGCAGGCATAGACAGAAAAACACATTTTTTCCCTCAAGAGTGAATGCTTAGAGTTCTTACTGTCTTACCAGGAAGGCTGGAGTCCAGGAGCTCCAGGTACTTATCCATTGAGATCAGCACTCTGTAACCAGCACAGTTGATGCTTCCTTTGGGATGAAGGCCTCGATCATGGGCCTGGATACAAACAGAAACAAATACAGTAAGACTTCTGGAAATTAGCTGCCAAGAATCTGCATTTCCAGTATAGAGTCAGCTCCAGAATTATTGGCACAATTGGTAAAGATGGGTAAAAGTTTATGAAAAAAAAAGTCGTTGTGGTTTAACTAGCTTAGTTTCACACTGAAAGCTTGACAGGAATGGCCATGTCAAACGTTTGACTGTGGTGTTTTGTGTGGATTCGGATGTACGTTTTGGATCATCATCTTGCTGGAAGATGCAGAGGCAGTCAGATTGTTTTTTTCAGTATAATCATCCTTCTATTTACACTAAATCCACCAGCTTTTTGTTCACTGTGTCTCATCTGGGCATACCACCTGATTAAAGTAGCATCTAGAAAACTCTAGACACTTTTGTTTACAATTAGAAGAATGAAGAGGCCTTCGTCTGGCTTTATTCCCCTGTTCATTTTTTGGCATGAAGGTGGTGCCTAATTGTAGATGTGGAGATTTGTTGACCCCAAAATGCTACCATTTTCTGCAAACCTCTAACCATGATCCTGGGAGGAAAACTTTTGCCTCTCTAACCACTCCTTATTGCATGAGGACAAAATATACTTTCATTCATTACAGGTTCCTTACCACACCGAATCTTTGAACTTCAACAAAACTTTCAGCTTCTTTCATTTTTTTGTTCTCTAATCTAATTTGGCCTCTGTGTCACCTCATATTTAACCCCAAGTGAAACAGGAAGTCATGGACAAGCATTCCTAAATACTCAGTTTAAAACATGCTTCAGTTTCATTTTGTTCATAAAATCTTTATGGGTGCCTATATATTTTCATAGAATATACTTACTCCAATTAAAGGTTAGATTTCCCCTCAGTGTTAGAATAAGCTATTTAAACACAGACATTTTCATAATTCTTTTTATCTGTCCCTACCAAGGGTGCCAATAATTCTGGAGCTGACTGTATAGCATTAGATATAATTCATCATGGTTCCTATGCTTTTTAACAGTCATTTCTGAAAAACAAACCCCTTAATTAAGCTTGTGTATGGTATGTTCTTTATAGTAGAGGAAATGACAGGGTAGAACAGGTGACTTTGTGAGCACTGATACACTGTAATAATGAATGCTGAAGTCACACAATGCAATATTTACAGAGGTGAATTAAAACATTGCTGCGGCTGGGTGAGTTGGCATTGGTATCTTGCTGGCTTAGCTGCTTGCTCAACAAATGAAATGTTGAATTAACAATGTGTGACATTACACTGGGGCATCCGGGATGACTACGACATGAATAAACTCTGTTTACACAAAAAAAAAGACTAAAAAAAGTCTGCATTTTGCGCCCTAATATGACTCATGGGAATTAATGCAGCCAACAATGGGACATGTCTTTACATTAGACTTAATGAAACACCAGTTGCAACAGGAAAAGTTCGGTAGATGGGCGTTTGCTATGTTTATTTAAAAAAAAAAAAACACCACAATGATGGAGACTTCACATTTTATAATTTCTCACCTGGTAGATATAAGGAATATTCACATACAGGCATGTGACAAATTAAAGCAAATACGTTATGTTGTGGGGGCATTTATTTATTTTCCTGACATGGTTTGAGTTCACTTGTCCCCTTAGGCTGAAGTGCCACTGCATATCTTATGACAAATCACCTTTATTCTACAACTAAATATTTCTATCCTGCTGGGTGTGGTCTCTTCCAGGATGACTCCGCCCCCAACCACAGGGCACAAGGGCTCACTGGATGGTTTGATGAGCATGAAAATTATGATTTGTCTTTCACAGTGACCAGATTTCAACCCAGTGGAAGATTCTGTACTTATGTGTTAGACAACACTCACCACTACCAACATAATCAAACCACCAACTGAGGGAATAACAGTCCGAGAAACTTGTAGAATCTATGCCAAAGCACACTGAAGCTGTTCTCGCAGCTCAGGGTGGACAGA
The DNA here is from genome assembly GCA_037576675.1 of Pangasius sanitwongsei. Classification (NCBI taxonomy): domain Eukaryota; kingdom Metazoa; phylum Chordata; class Actinopteri; order Siluriformes; family Pangasiidae; genus Pangasius; species Pangasius sanitwongsei. The sequence continues at coordinate 13,289,596 of CM075026.1, forward strand.
CACCTTACGAACACACTTTGGGTTGTTTTTTCTTTTCTTTTAATTTGTCCCCTGTGTATGTATGTGGGCTGCATATGCAATTTAAACCGACTGACCCAGGTCGTAAACTGTCTTTGCTCTTGCACCCACCCAAACGCAGGTTACCTGTTTGCTTTCATAGTAGCTGATCTTGTATGAATCTGGGACGAAGAGAAAACGATTCCGCCATTTTTTGTTTTCCTCTATATACTGCAGCAGCATCCCTGAGAAGATGGACCTGTTCTCTAGAGGCACCTGGAAACATTGCAAGAGCAAAATGAGAGCAAATTCCAATCTACTCCATTAACATCTCACAGAATATGTTATATATAAAAAGTAACGTTTTGTTTTCCCCTAATTATAGTACACACAGAAACGTTTGCACTGGGAGTACTTTAGGCCTGGGTTGTGTTTATATAAATGTGTACCCACCCACTGACAGTCACTTTCCCTCTAACTTTCATCCAATCACGTGACTAGCACTCACACACAAACACAAAAACACATTTGCCCTTGAAAATTGGCTCAAATGCACAAACCTTCAAGGGGTAAAGTAGCTTCAAGCGGAATAAACAGTACACACTTTTTATCTATGGTATAAGCACCCTTAAACAGGTCATTTTACACCATTACAACCAATCCATGCTAAATAATTTCTTTATTATGTTTTTGAATGCTACTAAAAGATATCAACACTTAGCCAAAGAGAATGAATGAATGTGCATAATATATGCAACCTGGACAAGCCAGTATCTTCTTGTGCGATCCCAAACCCACCCTATAGCTCTAAACTTCACAGTCTAAAGAGAAGACATAGTATTGACCAACACTGGGGAATTGTTGATGGACCAAGAGTTTGGATTTTGACTTGTATTTACTAACAGCGCTAGCTACTAGACCAGAGGTAGCCATCTGGCAGACTGGGGTATGGAGGCAAGCCCACTAAAGTATTTCAGAAGACTGAATGACTGAAAGACTGGAAGACTGAAATAAATAAAAAAGAAAAAAACAACTAGCCAAAGTTCAGCAACTCTAATTTTCTAAACATGAACCAGCTTGGCTTCTGTAGCAGATCCCTTGTTGTGTTGTTGTGGTTTAGTCAATCACATGTATTTATGTAAATTATTTAGCTGTAAATTATTTTACAATGACTGAAGACTGAAATAAATAAAAAATAAAAAAAAAAACAACTGGCCAAAGTTCAGCAAGAGAGTTTTCAAAGATTTTCGTAGGTTTTTTTTTTTTCCTTCCATTTTATTTAACCGCTCTGGTCTGATTTACCCTCTATGGTCTGACATGGCTTGTTAAAAGAAAAGTGAAGGACGAAAACAACGTTCAAAGACAAATGGACAAATTAAAAACAGATGCGGCTTATCTGTTCAGAGCCCATGGTGCTAGTCAGCGTTGGTAACCACCACTATGAGTTGTCTTATTTATAGCCATAAACTAATCATTAATAGTTAAACATTAAAAGACAACTGTTGGAACCATTCAGTCATGTTAGTTCATTATCCGGACCTTTGTAAACAAGAAATTGTACATAACTAGACCTTTACAAATTTTTGCTGAATACCCCATGCTAAAGTTATACATAAAGATATGTTATAGTCTTAGCAATTTATCTAACAGTATCCAAACATGTCAAAATATAACCATTACAATCAAACCTATTTTGGTTATCATAACATCTGCTAAATAAGTTAGATAGCTAGCTTATCATGCAGAGCTTATCTGCAGCAGTTTTCATTAGATCACACGCTGAGCCCATGGCGCTCCACAAGTCAGTGTTTTTATACAGAACTACTGAAAAACTTCTTCTTTATGAAACGTCTTTTTTTTATGAAACTTTCAACTTTGGCACAGTCTGATCAAATACCTGTATAATCACAGGCAGTCACCCTGCAGTAGCATTAAGCACTGAAACATCTACAGCAATGCACTTAATCCTGGTGTACTGTCAAGAAAGGAAGCCAGCCAATCAAAACCAGCTCAGAACTTTGCATGGATGGCACTTCAGGGTTTTTGAATGTTTGTTGAAGCACTTAGCAAGTCATGACAAATTAAAAAGAAGGATTAGAGAAGATGGAGCTGTTACCTTGCGGTGCAGGAGCTGAGGTTGAGGTCCTCCTCCTCCCTCCACGTCATAGCGCACCTTGTTAAAAAGGGCCACGGCGTACTGCTGCTCATAGAGAAGCCTGAACTCACCCAGGACTTCGGCCGTCCTCACTGCACAAAACACACAGACAAAATTCAAATTAAAAGGACCAAGGAGATATGTGATGTGGAAATAAAACACTTAGGGATGTGCTGTTCATTCAAGATTCAAGAATTCAACAGTGTGGTGGTATAATCTTAAAAAGAAAAAAAGAAAAAAATAACTGCCATCTAAATACAATGTCAGCATTTAGAAGAATTGTCATGCAGTGATACTAACTCATAGCCAACCTCGAGTGGTAGGATGAGGCTAAAAATTATATATATATATATATATATATATATATATATA
>CM075026.1:13292219-13327279 GCA_037576675.1 Pangasius sanitwongsei
TATATATATACACACACACACACACACACACACACACACACACACACACACACACACACACTGATCCATGTTATCGACTAGGTTTAGCAAATCCACAAAGAGTTAAAGATTAACAACTATTCACACTGTGCTTTTTGTATTTTATCAAAAAGCACATTTTGCAGTGCTTGAACTTCACGGCACAGGACACTTGCATGTATGCGTCACTGTGCCAACACCAAGAGTCGGCATTGGGAACCATGCCAGCTCTTTATTAACCTGTTTGTGTTCCTGAAAAAGGCCAAATTTCACAAGATTCACATGGGAGACATTCCAAATCTGTGTTTAAGGTTTCAGTTGTGAAACTATTCTTAAAAGGGTGTAAGCTCTGGTGGGGATCCAGGGAGGGGGAGAGGGAACATTCCTGCCCATTTGTTTAAAATGCTTTCAGCAAGAGCGGAGCAGGATGAATGCAGGGCAGAGAGGAGAGAAAACAGAGCTGTCATCTGTATGCATGGGGGTCTGTATGAACTGATAAAAGGTCACCAGTGTCACATTTGTACTTGGACAGTTATTGTTCTAGTATGAATAGTAAGTTCTAATAAGTTCCTGGGCATGTCAGTAACAATCGGACAGCAAACTGGAGATATTATGAGACAGACACGTGATGAACTTACACTACATGAGCTGTAATGGATTTGCTAGACATGATTATACATCAACAGTGTGATAAATTCCGTCCTATACCACAGCACTGTAGTATGTATGCCTGATTCTGATTGTTGATGAATTGTCTATAACAGCAGCTCATAAACAGATTTTTTTTTTAAATGACTGGTGATCGTGTGTTTTCTGTAAGGAGACATTCATTTAATGTCTAATAGCTAGACATTAAATATCTAAGATTCCAAAAATAGCTAATATATTTTTGGAAAGATTCTCCACTGTCAGCGCATAGTTACAGTCAGAGGTAAAGCTGTAACTGCGCTTTCTGGTTTCTCTGTAACATGATATGCTGCATTTTTATCTCAGTAACTGGAATGACTGCTTAGAATTGCTGTAAGTCACAGTAAGAATGTTCAACAATATTAAACATCACAATAGGTAAAGTATGACATGTTGTTCTTGAATAATTTGAAAAATTGCTGTAGTATAAAAGGAATAAACACTTTAGGACATGTGTGTTGCTTGGACATACTGTATGTGTGCATATGTGTTGGTATTTCCTATACCATCACACCCCATCATGCTTTATTCTTAAAGTGTGTTGCGCAAGTAATACCTTGAGGATCTTCAGTTGCTTGCTGTTTTCCCCTCATGTTCCTGAAACCTCATGCTTTTAACACATTTAACACTTTTACTACCCAAGCCATTTTTACAATGTGCACCATTGTTTGTTTCTTGCACTTTTTTTAAGCAACTTTAAGTTTTAGTTGTAGTTTAACCACTTTTAAACTATTGTAAATTAATTTTGAAAGTATTAAACTTAATCATTTTTATTTTACTTCATATCTACTTATCGATTAACTCATTAAGCACATGAATAGGTCATTGGAATTTAAGGGTGTTATTGTTCACTTTTATTAAAAACCAGCAAAGGACTCCAAACAAACAAACAAACAAACAAACAAAAAAAAAGAACATACACACAGATCCACATGTCCGACATGTTACCATCATAGCACCTTTCTCTTAATAGGCCGTTTACGTTCTGTGTAGCATAAACACTGTTCATTCAGGGATTAATGCCCAACATACATAACATAGAGAGACAGTCAAAAGCAATTCCACCTGCTCTGAAACTCATCACACTAAAATAATGAAATGTTTCATATTTTCGCCACGAGGCTCTAATATATAATTAAGTGCACCGTGAAACCGTGAGGCCATAAGTGACAGGGCCTAAACATTCACACTGTCCATTTTATTTATTTATTTATTTTTTTGCAGGAGTCACCACCAAGGCCAAAACACATTTACAATAAGCATCAAAATGTAGCATGTATAAAGTACATCAGATGAAAGATACCTGCCAAATATCCATATTAAAAGCACAATACTTTTATTTAAAAAATATTCATAGATGAAGAGAAGTTTAAATTATCCAATGAATTAAATGCTTTAAAAATTAAACACTTTTCTAATTCCAACTTTGTTGAAGGAACCACAAGAGATCCCTAGAAACAAGAATGAAAGTTGCATGTCCCTGACTTTATCAGAAACTTAAAGGTTTAGTCTAAAATCCAAACTTTCATTCCAGTTAAAGCTTTCTACACTGACTGGAAACATGATTGACAAGCAGATAAAGATGCTTCAATGTCCTGATTGGTTGGATGCTGGGGGTTCCCCCCTTTACCACAGAGACCAGAGTTTCTGCTCTGAACAGAAGCAGCTGCAAGAGTATGAGGAGAATTTCAGCAAAATGTACAAATATCACTATTCTGTTCCAGCACCACTTCCCAAAATAGTACAAATATCAAATATATCAAATAGCAGTAATAATTTACAATAACTATATAAAACAGACAATGTATTAACAGTAAGATATCTACTATATTGTTCTGAAGTTAGTTCACTCCAGAATTGTCGCAAATAATGGAAGAAAAAATAAAGCCTTCAATAAAAACTTAAATTTTTATGCTGATAAAAAAGTTAAGTTTAGGTTTCAGTATCACTTCATGTTACTAAGTCGTAGCCATGACTTAATTATCTCGCTCCCTCGCATTACTAGGTTGTGGCCACGACTTAATTACCTTGGTCTCTCACATCATATCGTTGTGGTCATGACTTAATTATCTCACACCTTTGTGTTACTAAGTTGTGGCTATGACTTCATTATCATGCTCCCTTTACTTAATGTTCTCATTTCCACGCCATATACGTAGCGGCTATACATTATGATCTCCTATGCATTGTGAAGTCATGAACATGTTTTTTTTTTTTTTAAAGTAGGGACGTCATTGATGGGGCTCAGTACATAATGTACAATTTGGGATGTACTGAAAATTTCCAAACAAAACTGACCAAAAATGACAGTTTTAAAACAGACATAAAAATATTACTGAACAAGTAAAGACTTCTTTGAACACGCATCACAAACTCTAGTATAATAAAAAGGACGTAGATGGAAAAAAATGCAGGATGCAATACCGTGCAACAGAATACTACATAACTTGACATTAAACAACTATAACTGTTATAACATTAAAATAAAAACACTAGGTTTATGCAAGAATTCCTCTATAAGACACTGGAAATCGTACCCAAAGCCATATATGGCATTAAGCTCATGCAGTATGTGCATTCTCTTGAAGTGGGAGAGAGGTATCTGAAAGGATAGGTCATTCGTAGCTCATGGTGATCACTCAGGATGTTTGTGTAAAATGTCTGCTCGGTGTGCTGTGCGCTAACCTCCATAATGCTGCAAATCCTAAACAAAATGACTTGCTCTCTACACTTAAGGTGAGTACTAGCCTACAGTAATGAAATCTCATCACCTTAGATAAATTTAAGACAATTATAGCAGTGTTATCAGACAGGCTTCCTGTTTACAGAGCCAAACGTCTCCAAACCTCTCCATCAGGTGCTCTGAGCCCCGAGCTGTGTGACTGTTGGCTGAGAATAAAACCAGGCCTCAGTGTTTTAAACAGTTTAAAAAACAAAAACAAAAACAGACATCTCTCTAATAGTGTTGCTTTAATAGAGAATGATTAAGAACTTCACTGACAGCACTAGTCAAACATTCAGTAACAGAGAAAGAAGGGACACAAGGCCTAGGACTGTGTCCACTGCAGCAAGGGAGAGTGAAGGGAGAGTGAATTTCCATCTGGCATCTTTAAGGGTTTTTCTGTTTGCCTTCTTGGTGGAACACTTAAAGGTTCAACCCTACAACAGAAGGTTTCCTTTTCAAAAATGGTTTCTGAGTAGAATGAATTAGAATTCTTCCGAGTTTCCCTTTCAGATAAGTCTCCAAGTAGAACTCAAAGATTCAACCCTACAACTGTTTCTCCCTTTCAGAGAACCCCTTTGGAATGCCAAGAACCCTTAAAGGTTCACCCTTACAATGGAGTTTTCCTTTCAGAGAACGTTCCAACTAGAACAATTTAAAATGCTAAAAAATCAATTTAGACTGCTATAATAGAGTTTTCCTTGCAGATAAGTTTTCAAGCAGAACCCTGTTAGAATGCCAAGAACCATAAGAGATTCAACAGAGTTTCCCTTCAAAGTCCAAGCAGAACCCCTTTTACGGTGCTAAGAATCCTTAATAGTTTCAACCCTACAGCAGGAAGTTACCTTTTATTAAAAGTGAAATATTAATTGTAAGGGTACAGATCTTTTTGATAGCAGTACGTGCACTACTTAAAAATGTAACTTCTTGCATGCGTTATTCTTTTTATAGATTGATTTTTGCTCATTTGTATGAAGGGTGCCAATAGTTACAGAGGGCACTGTATTTATTCAGAGTTGAGTATAAATGGGGTTTGAGATATAAAAGTACTGGAGAACAATACACAGTAATACAAAGCAGGGACTACAGTTCATGAGAAGGGCCTCAGGAATGGGAGAGACTAAACGTGTGTGTGTGTGTGTGTGTGTGTGTTTGTGTATGTGTATGTGTATATGTGTGTGTGTGTGTGTGTGTGTGTGTGTGTGTGTGTGTGTGTGTGTGTATGAGTCACAAAGTGACTTAGTTTCATGTGATACTTAGGATACTCTGTGACGCACTTCGTCCCTGCCTAACACTAACCAGTGTTAACCAGTAAGTGAAAAAGGACCATTTTTCATCCAGCACAGGAAGTGATGCAAGTGCTGTTTTAAAACCAAACGATGAATATAAACATATAAATAGATCCTCTCTCAGTACATCTTTGTTCCCATGTCCCACACTCACCTCCACTTCTTGCGCAATTTATACAAATGCTATGAAAATAGAATAATCAGCCCTACTGAGACTGCAATAATCTACGCACCATTTGGAGCACTGTGCAGGCCCACCCACCCTGCAGTCCTAACTACTCTCAGTGAACGACAAGAAGTATGTCTAAAGTCAGCTCAGTTTGGCCCTGCACACAAAAATGGTTAATTTCTCTTGGTTGGCTGATTGTATAGACCAACGTTTGGGTCAAATGTGTAAACACAACACAACACAAGTATCACATTTTTTCCCATTTAAAACCAAGACTTTTGAGATACTACTATAGTTACAAGCGAAGTTGAGCAGCTTTGGACCAGTTTTGCTGATTTTGCAACTTTTGTGTGTTTGCCAACTTTTTCAACATCATTAGCGAGCTTATTAAAAAAAAACTGCCTAGAGACAAATCTAGAGACTTTTTGAGCAGATGCCAGAGTCTCCTCCAACCTTGAGAGAGTATCACTCACCAACCTTGTTCCCAAAGACCAACACTGATTCGTATTATTCCCAACAACCTATCACTGATCACCATTGTTCCTAATGACCAATCACAATTGTTCCCAACAACCAAACACTGCTCACTATTACTCCCAAAGAGTAATCTCTAATGACCATTGTTCCCAAAGACCAATCACCGATTAGCATTGTTCCCAACAATCACTGATTATCATAGTTCAACAACCTATGACTGATCACCACTGCTCCCAATGATCAATCACTTATCACCATTGTTCAAACACTGATCAGAAATGTTTGTCCCACCACTTCTTAGTTCTTTGTTTTAATCTTTCTTGGTGATATTTACAAGTAATAAAAGCAAGTTATTGTTTACTTTGTGATTATTTCCCAACTCCGCACTACCATTGCTTCTTGTCTCTTTTCTTGACAGGAATTACAGTAGTATGGTGCCATGACTAAAGACGACTTGAAATGTCTTCAGAAAATCTTCATGTAATATGTTTTGATATGCAACTGAGCACGACAATTCAGTGAATATGGAAATTAGTGGATGATGTCATCTAGTGAATTCTAGTGACTTTTTTGAGCATGAATTATCCACTTTCCCATGAAAAGAGTAACACTGGTCAAAATATAAGTCGTGCAGCTTTGGAGCAGTCAAGTCCAAGATTAATGGATATCATAATACCTAGAAACCTCTAGCCGAAAAGCTTAGGTACTACATAGCTAATGGTAGTGACAATGCACATTGTGACTCAGACACCAACACTCCACTTGCGTCAACAAATGGATGCTAGTTCATCAGCTACCTGCCTAGTTCTGGAAATACTAGGAGGACATAGAGGTCTCTCCAAACACCATTTTCATGTACATTCCTAGCTTTTAATATTTATTTATGAGAATAAAAGCACAGAGATGTCCTTAAGCCATTTTATGAATAACCAAACAGTTTATTAAATGACATTATTTTAATGATATATTCAGAGGTATTCTATAATGAGCCTGTGGATTCTGTAGAATTACTGCAGTCAGCAAACTGAGCATCCATGTGCTGGTAAATTCATTTCAAGCCTGCGCTCCTGAGGGAGATCAGCTCTCTCTGCAAGCAGGAAATCCCAAATGAAGTTTCAGGCTTTGAACAAAGCGCCTTTAGGTTAGCCGCAGACCCTCCTCTAGTATCATATTTTCCAAAAAAGAAGACTTCTTTGCAGATTTCATTTCAGTTTTTACAGAAATGCGGGCAGAAACTTGAAAAATGATAGATCAGCAAGTGTGCAGGGTTTCCAGCTAACTCTTCAGACAGCATAGTCAATCAAATGACAATTAAATTATGTCTCATTTTAAAGCACAGAAACAGAAAAATTAAGCTCTCCTATGGAAAGAATGCTGCATTCAACATGAAGACCATATATAAAAATAAGACTTTGAACATAACCACCAGTCTCTGGGTGCATTTTAATTCTGGGTTTTACAAGATGGGCATTCAAATGATAATAGCCATAAAAAAGGACACACTAAGCCTAAGAGGTATGTAATTATGTAAAAGTACAGCCAGCCTTGGGGCAACTATTTTAGCACAGGGATATGAGTGAAAAACTGAAGTTTACCCCAAATTCCACATGGGAAATGAAAGGTATAGACGCTCCTATCTGATCATTCTACTATTTCACAAGCTGGTGCTTAGCAGCTGCTTAATGCCGGCCTTGTTTTTGTCCGGACGCTTGCTTGTTAATTTGCTGAGTTCTTCACATGCACTAATTGTCCTGAGAGCCTCACCAGTGCTGACTCAAGCACTGAGCACTGAGCACAAGCTTGACCTCATCACGGAAACTTCCAAACACAATACACTGATATACATTAATGAAGACGCTATCTAGGATATGGCATGGCTCATTCCCATTTCTTCATAATCCTCACAATCCTCTTTCTAGGTTTAGAGGCTACATTTTTACAATTCTTTTGACATTCCAGCTCAATGATTTCTACAGCATGTCATTTTTGAGTGACTTCCAATCAACCCCGTGGGTGACTAAGAATTTGCTCACTGGTCAAAAATGAACAAAACAAAGCCATTCTCCCACACTTTGAGGGCTATACAGATAAAAGTGACAATGGGGGAGGGGATGATCATGCTGCGACAAGGCGTTGCATAAGATGTCCAACATTTAGCAAGAATTATGCGTGTATAAGACAGTTAGAGTCCTGCTTCATGAAGCAGCACACTCCCTCCCCGCTAGTGCCCCGCAAAAACATTTATCCTTGGGGCAAACACACTACTGTGGTATTTCCTGTTGAAGCTCTGTCTTACTTTTGACCTGTGACCTTTTAAAGCTGCATATGGAGGTAAATTCCAGTGTAACAAGCTCCAAATTAGATTCTGCCTAATCTTGCAGTAATGAGTGCTTTGTATAAATATGCCAAAAGAAAAAAACCTAAAAGCTCTTGGGTAACTACACAGGAAGTGTTGGGGTCAGCTTCTATTCCTATCCTTCTCTGGATGATGACCTCATCGTCTAATCCAACAGAGGACGGTAAGAATGAATAATTCTTGACGTTTAGTCTTGGATTTTGTGGTCTGAAGACTGAGGAAGACAAAACTGCCAGAACTTGATCTAAATGTTCAGTTATGGCTTATTCACAACGTTCTGGCCATCATCCAATCATATCAAGGACAGGAAGTGGCTTCTGAAGCTGCATCCCAACAAACCCCCACTGCTGTTTCCAGTCACCAGGCAATAATTGGGCCAAAAATTAAGTTTACATTATTTTCTTCTTTTCCAAAATGTAGTCAATCATCTAAGAGATGCTGGTGCCAAAACTTTTCTAAGGAAAGTTTAAGGAAGGAGTTTAAGGAAAACGTATAGTCTCCATTTTAGCATCATGCAAATGGTGTATATTGCCTCAAACCTCATTGAATTAAGTCTCATATATTGTACGCTTATGTGGTTTCTGTCACTGTATTTCATACTGTTATCAGTAAAATTGGACAAAGTTCTGTCAGGTAGCTGTAGAGTAGTAGCAGCCATCTTGGAATTGTGGAAGTTGGAATCACTTTATTTGTCAGAACATAGTTTGGCATCACTCTCAGATTCAGGGAGGACTTGTGGGCCAAAGTTTGACACAATTGGAAATGATAATTCATCTGCATGAACAATTTGTTCTTGTCACGGTACATACAGACCCTATACAGGGAAAAGTATGTGGTTAGACTGGGATGCACCCTGCATGGAACCTCAGTCTATCTCTGGGCATCTCAAACACACCCATTTGCGCAATTGCTCACAAGTAGCGTCAATTTAGAGTCACCAGCATGTTTTTGGACAGTGGGAGGAAACCTTTGCAAGCACCATCAGAAAACCAGCGTGGATAAGGAGAGAACATGCAAAACTCCACACAGACAGTATCCTGAGCTCAGGATCAAACCCAGGACCTTGAAGCAGTGAGGCCACTACATTACCTGCTGCGAGACCCTTTGAATGATAATATTGTTCCAACTGGATTGGAAGCAAACTAAACATCCTGGCTGATCAGCTACATTTTGGACAAAATTATAAATGGAAATTGCATTTTTGGCAGAACCTTTAAAGCCAGTGCCTGGAGTATGTCCAAACAACCCCTGCAAGAGACGTGTCGAGTGATGCACTATCCAGACACACTCCTCCCTCACAGTGGTAAATCCACAAATTCCTGAGATGTCTTAAATACACGTTTAAATGCAATACCCTTTACTAGTTCCCTCCCTAAAACCCACCAGAGATCAAAAATCCTGCACAGATCTGGATTATATAAAGGAATATGTGAATACTGATCTGTAATTAATTGATAATCTACCATTTATCAAGCAAGGTATAATGTGATTATAGCACTACATATTAAGATTATGATATTCCTTGGAGAACACCACACACACATTAGCAAAACCTTTGCTCAGACATGGTTAAAGATTGACCTTCACTGATCTGGCTAAAATGGTTTATGCATGCTGGATCATGCTGTGATTCAGGAAACACCCACAGACTCTGATCTGGAACGGTTTAGATTGGATGATCACATCAGATAATAAAACATTTGTATTTATTTGCATAAAGGCCAACAGCACTGCAATAATGCTGCATGAGCAATGTACCAGCCACCCCTGGAAACCTCATTACAGCAAGCAGAGTTTGAGGAAACTGTGGCTCCAGCTGCTCAGGTGACTCATGCAAGTGTGTCGGGTTTAATCCCGTGGCCAGAAAAATGAGCTGGGTAACTCTGAAAAAGGCTCAAACACAATCCCTGGATAAGTGGAGATTCTGTTAAACACTATTTCCAGTGCTTTTTTTTTTTAAGTAAAGGGGAAAAGCGCGCCACGTCGCCGCACTGAAAAGCGCACCAACACCGCGTCCCAGTCGGATCCACACTCCCTGGACACCAGGCGTAAAAAAAAAAGAGTCAAAGCAGTGCACTAAGTGTTACGAATGAGGTCATTTTGGCATTCAGACTGAGAGAAGTGGAAATCTATCAAAGGTGATCCACACCTTTAGCGCAAACGCAGAGCATGGCATGGCATACAGCGTGTTTGTTGCTTGTTTGGTTGGTTCGGGATCTGGAAAGAAACACTCACCTGTAATGATCTCCCGTTTGCTCTCATCCAGGTAGCTTGAGATCACATCTCCCATGGCGACCAAATCAGCGATATATCCAGTCGCTTCAGTTTCAGAAAACTTTTAAAGAGCAGCTGCTACTTTTTTTCCCCCCGCCGATGAAACACAAAGCCAGACGCTTACTCTGAAAACCAGAGAGAAGTGAACCAGAAGGAAAGCAAGCTCAGTTCATCATGAAGCGTGTACGTGACACACCCTCAACACTGATTGATGGGGTTTTATTAAGGCCCTGCCTTTCTTAGGACCAGTGCTTATGGCCAAGGTGGAGTTTTAGTATGAGAGAGAGAGAGAGAGAGAGAGAGAGAGAGTATATTTAACCCCACCCTTTAATCACGGGTGGAGCTTCAGTTTCATCCTAAACATAACTGAGTTAGGACGCGTTCACAAAGGCTTGGTTGATGGACAGCTCTCACCAATGCATGCCCATGCGTAAAATACAGGCTACGCGCCTTAATCCATTTAAAAAAACCAAAAAAAAAAAATTGACCAGAGTTGAACCTTTGACGTAACGCGTAGTGACGTAACAAGGACAGGATACAAGGATTCGGTCATTCACACAGTTTTTGAGGTTTTGAGGAAGACAGTGCAGAAACAAATCCATACTTGTCATTCAAATCTAAAAATCTAAACTTTCTCTTACTATACATATAAACTTTCACTTAATATTACTCCCATCCTACAAACACGCCTACTGCGCACCAGCACTGCACATAAATGCGTTTTACGCATACCAAAAAGTCTTAAGCCTTAAGCGTACAATTCAAGTATTAAAGATAAATATCTACACAATTACCTTGTTTCATAGTATGTCACACTTGAAGAAAAACAGTGCATTCCTCTAAGTAATATGTTTTTCCCTCAAATGTAAATTAGGCCTTAAACGTGTTCTGCAACATAACACTTGTTCCACACACACACAAAAAATAATAATAATAACGAGATTCATGTCGCTATTGACAAGTCTTGACATCAGAACACTTACAAAATACTCGAAATAGCCTACACATGGGTTCCTAGCTAAGCTGTAAAGGCTAAAATGTGAATTTGGCGCCATCTGGTGGTTGTAGTGAGTAAAGGACTAATAAAATGGCGTGTATGTGACACACGCTCATCTCTGACTGATGAGGTTTTATTAAGGCCCTGCCTTTCTTAGGACCAATGCTTATGGCCAAGGTGGAGTTTTAGTATGAGAGAGAAAAAGAGAGAGAGAGAGGGAGGGAAAGAGAGAGTGTGTATATTTAACCCCACCCTTTAATCATGGGTGGAGCTTCAGTTTCATCCTAAACATTAGGATGCAAGTTAGGTGTTCACAAAGGCTTGGTTGATGGACAGCTCTCACCAATGCATGCCCATGCGTAAAATACAGGCTACGCGCCTTAGAGTTGAACCTTTGACGTAATGCGTAGTGACGTAACAAGGACAGGATACAAGGATTCAGTCATTCACACAGTTTTTGAGGTTTTGAGGAAGACAGTGCAGAAACAATTCCATGGCTGTCATTCAAATCTAAAAATCGAAACTTTCTCTTACTATACATATAAAATTTCACTTAATATTACTCCCCTCCTACAAACACGCCTACTGCGCACCAGCACTGCACATAAATGCATTTTACACATACCAAAAAGTCCTTATGAACACAGCCTTAAGTGGACAATTCAAGTATTAAAGATAAATATCTACACAATTGCCTTGTTGCACAGTATGTCACACTAGAAGAAAAACAATGCATTCCTCCATTCAATGCATCCAATGTTGTTCCCTCAAATGTAAATTAGGCCTTAAACATGTTCTGCAACACTTGTTCCACAAAAATATATAATAATAATAATAATAATAATAATAATAATAACAAAATTCATGTGGCTATTGACAAATCTTGACATCAAAATACTTGCAAAAGACTCGAAATAGACTACACATGGGATCCTGGCTAAGCTGTAAAGGCTAAAATGTGAATTTGGTGCCATCTGGTGGCTGTAGTGAGTAATGGACTAATAAAATGGCGTGTATGTGACACACCCTCATCTCTTTATTAAGGCCCTGCCTTTCTTAGGACCAGTGCTTATGGCCAAGTTGGAGTTTTATTAGAGAGAGAGAGTCTATTTAAACCCACACTTTAATCATAGATGGGGTTTCAGTTTCATCCTAAACATAACAGTGTTAAGACACGTTCACAATGACTTGGTATCCATCAAAATTTCTGTGACAACGATGCCCTTTTGTGTCCACTTTGAGGAAGATGAAGCAGAAGCTAATTGTCATCCAAATACAGTCAAATCCAAATCAAATCTGTGCAACACATATGTTTCACCTAGGGGTGTAACAATACACTCCGGTCACGATTAGATTCAATTCTCAAAATATTCTGAACAAACTTTAAATAAGGAAAAATTATGACTGAAAAGACTCCTTTTTAATTTCTGAATAATGAACAATGCAAAACAATGTGCACGTATGTCTGTATATCCAAAATATATCCAAAATTGCTATGATCAGAGGTTTAATCTTGTAAAATCTAGCAACCGGAAACAGAGCTCCAAAGTTCCGAATTTCATGAGATGTTTCTTGGGCACCATAAATTGCAGAGGTGTAGGGATGGTGTCATTTGAAAGCTACTGAAGAGCGCTTTTTAACTGTTATAATGTGGTTGTGTAACGGTATAATGTGTAATGCATGACGGTTGTTGTGGTCTGGAGCTGTCGGGCCCAGTGTGCTGTATATTTTAATTCTGTGGGTTGTGCAGATTGGGACCTCTGGTGTTCAAACAGTGCAATTTCAATAGAGGCATAATCATATAATAAATAAATGGACTGCTGATTTCCACAATGTGAATTGCATATTTCCACAATGCAAATTCCGTTGTGTCCCCCCTACCTAATACTGATGATCCTTGCCCACAAACACTCCTACAGAATGCAATTTTTACATAGCCTACCAAAAAGTCCTTACAAACATGCCCATAAAAGTGGAGAATTAAAGTCACAGCTTTACTTCTGACTGTTACAAAGCACTGACACTGGAGACTCCTTCCATAAATGTTATATAAAAGTCTCTTCAGAGAAACCTTTAGCATATCAATGATTATAGGGTGTTTTTTGTCATACAAGTACCTGTCAAGTTATTACCATAGAAATCATATCATATGATTTATACACACATTTATACAAACCTGTGATTTGCCTTGCAGTCGGACCTACTCTCAGAGCTGACCAAGCAGAATCAAGAATTCAGCAGTGCCGTGGTATATTTTTATTTTTTTTGTTTTTTGGAGGGGCGAGAGGGGGTTGGGGGGGATAATCAGAGACGAATGCAGTTTTTTATCCTGCCAAGATTCCAACACCATCCAAGGAGGATTCTGAGGTACAAGTAGTCATTCTAGGTGAGACATCAAATCCTGCACCCTGGATATAGTCTATGCTACACTGTCTCCCTCTTTCTTCTGGAAATTGTAAAATCCCTATGGTTCAATTCAATTCAGATCAATTTTATTTGTAGAACGCTTTTAACAATGGACATTGTCACAAAGCAGCTTTTCAGCAATATATAAATTCAAGGATATACATTTTTAAATGTATGAATTTATCCCTAATGAGCAAGCCAGAGGTGACGGTGGCAAGGAAAAACTCCCTGAGACGACATGAGGAAGAAACCTTGAGAGGAACTATTATTATTATTATTATTATTATTATTATTATTATTATTATTATTATTATTATTATTGGTGGTGGTGGTGGAGAATGTGCATAGAATGATGTGGCACCTCAACAGGAGATTTGTGAAGAGCTTGGATTCTGATTGGGATTACAGAGAGAGAGAGAGAGAGACAGAGAGAGAGAGAGAGAGAGAGAGAGAGAGAGAGAATAGAGGAATAGAGACAGAGGAATAGTTGGACTGTGGATCATGGCTCCTCTCGGGCTGAAAGCGATTGTCGGAGAAAGTAAGTCTTCAGCACAGACGCTTTGAAATCAATCAAGGTTTATTTTTATGCATATTTTAAGTTCAGTGAAATGTTGAACTTCATTGTGTTGATGTATGAAGCTGTAGTGGATTTGGAGTAGTGTTCTGTGCGCTTCTGCGCCAACAAATAATGAAATCCGAAATACCTGGACAGACTGTCCTAAAACAACACGCAATGAGATCATATTATACAGAAGACTAGACTGTATATATTTATTTATTTCACATGGCAATAATGGAGACTAAAATAGCATATTTATTTATTTATTGTGTTACTTGATATGTCAGTTTAATTAGTAATCAATGCGCATTACGCACCAACACTATTCTGGTGTATTGAACGTAAAGGTTTAGTCCCTTATGATGCCTTCCATTATTAAGGCTTGTTGTTGTCAGTGGTCATTTCCATGTCCAGCTGATAAAGCGGATGCACACTCGCACTAATCCGCGTGCGCTGTTGCCAGATTGTTAACTTTGCGCCCTATTTTAAATGCCACTGGGCTTGGGGGAAAATAATGCTTTTTTAAAGCTTACTCGTGATCATTGTAGTTTTCATGGCATACCATTCCATTTGAAAATGCACCGTTTGGTTTAGTGATTTGGGAAAACCTTTAGTTTTTGGTCTTGAAACAGTAGCTCCAATCTGGCAACTCTATGCCCCGGATTAGAAAGAGCTCTGCTGTGTTTTTGTTAAAGTGCAAACCCTGGCCAGTGCTGCTGGAATGAGGAGTTAGTGTTTGGGTTTGAGCCTGACTGGACATGCATTTACATCAGCTGTGCAATATTACTTTCCTATAAACCAGGAGGCAACATGATGTGGTGCAAAGACCAGTGAAAAAAAAGGGAAAAAAAACCTTTTCCTTGTTGCTCTAGTGGTAGACTCAAGCTACACATCTGATATGTTTAGTATGTATCTTTAATCTATAAATGTGCCTATAGTGGCCTATCTTTAAGCTTTACATTAAAAGGTCCAATTATGTACATTAAGTCTTTTTAAAAGACTTATATTCACATTTCCAGATGACAGTTACACATTAAAGGTAAATACAAAAAAATAAGGGTACTATCCCAGAGACAAGGAGAGGTCCAGTTTACTGCCAATTTTTTCTAAAACAAAACAGAACAAACAAAAAAAATAAAATAAAAAAATAAAAAATAAATAAAAAAGGGGGCACTTTTTGCCATGACTAATTACGTTTAACAGAATAATAATTCACCCTTCTACTCAGAAGAAATGGATTGTAATTCTCTTTTATTTGTTCTTCCTGAATGTCATGGCCGTTTCCTCCTCGTCTAAGCACGCTTACAAAGGCGATTAGACATGGGACGGGCTGCTAGCTAGTCTCTGGACCTGTATTAAAGCTTCGTGTTTGGAGAAAGATTTTGTTATACTACTCTTAACTTAACATTAGCAACCTTTTTGACTAGAGTGGCTTTGTTTTGTGATAAAATGTTTTATCCCCTAGAAAAAAAAAATGCTTTTTGTAGTCTTTAAGGCTTGTCATAACACCAAAGTCACTGAAATCAATTTATCAGGTGTTTTCAGCATCATAAATGTATTCATTAGAGTAATGTCTGGGGTGTCATTTAGCCTTTGTAACTCTTAAAAATTAATAAAAACTTTATTTTCTAATCATTTTTCAATGTTGACTCTAAAAAAATAGGTATGTAACTATTCAAAAATGTGCTAACCAATCTCAGACACCAATATCTCTACTTTATTACAAGGTTTAGCACAGAATTAGCAAATAGACAAAATGTGGTAAATTAGCATCCATGCTAGCCATTTTCGTTCACTCTACAATTTGGGTAACTTGGTTGTATTTTCAATGTGATCCTGTTAGTCAGTATCACAATATCATTGAGAATTAATTTTTTTTTAAAAAAAGAACAAGTTAATTTACTTTTCTTCTTCCCATGATCTTCACAAAATTCAGATGATGCAACTTCCTATTGAGCATTTGACAGCTTCTGACCAATCAGAATCCAGCACTGAAAATCACTGTGGTATGAGGCTTTTTTAACGGCTGATTAATTTCTTGTTGGTGTCTTGGGTACAGAAAGAATTACAACATTTTCATAATCTGAGGTCCTCAGGCACTCCATTAAAAATATTTAAATAGCTCTAGGTTTGTAGTCCCCAAAGACAAATAATGACCCTATTAAACATTTCTGGCTTGCTCTCCAACAGTTGGGATGCATCCTGTGGGATAAGATAAGATGGGGAGCTATTGTATCATTACATACCTTGCTACTGTTTAAGCAATCATGCACATATTTTGTTAATCGTCTACTTTTGTTTTCAACTTTTTTTCCTAATTCAACTGATTGCACACTGGATCATAATGGGCATCTATGCTCTGATGCAGGCTTGTTCCGCTGGAAAGTGTAGGCTGTAGTTTGAAATTTAATAGCCCAGCTTAACTAAGGATTTTTATGTGTATTACCTAAATGAGTCCCTTAGCTCCTTGTTCTATCAAAAGAGCACCAGTGGGAATAATTTACCTCCAAGCATCAACTCAATGCGGCGCTTTCTTTTGTGTATGTGTATCGATGTTATTTATATAGCAGCAGTGAGACAGTTTCTAGAATTAATCAATATATTTAAAATTGTGGCAGAAATGGAAAGAGAGAGAGAGAGAGTGAGAGAGAACAGAAATAACGGACAGCTCTGCAAGAGGATTGGAAAGAGATTAGGGCAGAGATTGTTGTGTCTCTCACAGTGAACTAGATAAAGAGTTTTTTTTTTTTAATGATGTCATCTATTTGAAGCGTTGTAGTGGCTTAAGCACAATGGAAATGATGTAAACTCAAATCAAATATTTTCTATTTTTGCTATTCTTGCTGAGATTAATTGGAGAACTGTGTATCCTTCTTCTCCCATAATAATGACACCAGAGATATACCAATGCAAAAATTTTATACAATATCACAATGTCAGCACAAATGAAGTTAAGACAAACGGCAAAGGACACATGTTCATGTTTTCATTACGCATACCAACACTTTCAAATGCCCTACAAGGCAATGTACCATCCCTGACCATGTCTCACACATGACATTCCATTCTGTATTAGTTCACTGTAAATGGAAAATGAATAAATACTTTAGTTAAAGAGCTTAGTAGAGCTTAAGCCATTGACAAACAGGCACAGGTCAAACACATCAGCATATGTATATGTATATGAATAAGTAGCTGTATGTGAATATGAAGCTTGATGATGTACAAAGACCAACAATGGCAAGACTTCGCAATGTGAGAGTGTTTGTGGATTGTTTATATACTCCTCCAATAAGAGTCCTTAATGAGCCACAGCTGACTAGTGGGAGTTTGTGCTCTAGGTGTAGTTTGATGAGGCCGTGCATGTGACATCAAATATCAGTCTGATAACTGATACTCAATATCATACTGATGCATTTAGCACATAGTGATTAATGACATTTTTAACTTCCTGGCAGATGCAATCATGCTTTGGGCTAAAAAAAAAATCCTACTGTGTTTCCTTGTATATAGTACCCTTTTTTTTTTTTTTGCTGATAGTATACCTGACCTTATGTTCTCATCTTACCACAACACACAATTTGAAATAATCTTGGCCACCCCTAATTTTGCAATCATTTTTAAAAATCGTACTTTTGTTTGAGGAAATTAGTAAGTATTTTCTAGTATGGTACGAGTGAAAAAAAGAATCACTGTGTGTGATGTTTATTTTAAGCAATCGGTTTTTCCCATTTTCTTGATGTTTCGATATTTCTGGCCTTGATTTTATGCTGCTTTAACTGAACACAGCAGCATATTGGCCTTCTGTATTTTTCCTTATTCTTTCTCCTGTGCTAAACACATTTAGTGTAGAATAGGTGAAGTAATTTCACCTTTAAAATCAGACAATTCATTATATGTAAGTATTCACAGAAGAAACAGTCTGGGATTCAGTCACACTTCAGACTCTGTTCTGCCTCACAGCTGGCATATCAGTCATGTGACTTCACACACTGCAAGTGTGAACCTGACTGTGTGTGTGTGTGTGTGCCAATATGCGCAAGTGTGAGACACTTAACACACACACACTGATATATTTAGAGCGTGGCTGACGTGCCCTCGTCATCACCCGCTTTCCAAATCACAGCAAAGCTGAAAGAACAGCAAATATGAGCCACGCTCTTCAGATCTAATATAAAACTTAATAAGAATAAGGTTTGAATATAGCTGTATGGTTGCGTGCAAAAGTTTGCATACCCTTAGATCAAAATTACAAAGATTTTATTTACAGCAACATTTAGTTTCATAGATGTGACTTTCTTATAACAAATAATAATATTACGATATTAATAGTGAAGAAAACAACATATCATTTCTAAAATTGGCTGTGTCCATGTCCATCCTTTACCTTTATAACTCAAACCTCTTTCATATCCTGCCTACAGCTTTTAGATCTTCTCAGTGGTCAGCGTAAAACCTAACAAAATATTTTCTGTCCATTTCACCTCATTTAGATTGTTGTTTCATTACAGGCCACATTTTTACCACTTTGTAATTTATACACAAAATATAAAATAGTGTAAAATATTGTAAAATAGTGGTACATTTCCTTTTTCCATTCGAAAACTTTATCTCTTCAGTAAATGTACCTACATTGTCTATTACTTCATGTTATTTTGATAGATCGTGTTAACGTGCACCCTGTGTTCTCAGAACTGTGCTTTCCTCTTGCAGAGATTATGAACGATGTCATTAAGAAGGTGAAAACTAAAGGAGAATGGAAGGTAAATTTCTCCTCAAGTGCTGATGGGGAAGAATAAATTAACACGCCTTTGTACAAGTACAAACACCTCGTAATTTGTCACTTGCAGTGAATTTGTTATGTACTGAACAGTGAGCTATCTGTATAATAATGAACTATTTGTGGCAAATGTTCTGTCTCAGGTGCTGGTGGTAGATAAACTGAGCATGAGAATGGTGTCATCCTGCTGCAAAATGACAGATATTATGTCTGAAGGAATCACAAGTAAGTTCTAACTGATACACATACTGTACATTATAGTCATGTACGGCCCCTTTATCTGCGTATTTATCTGACTTACAGTAAAGCCTGAAACTCAAGATGCACTAACAAGAACTATTTATATATCACAATGTATTAAGGAAGGAAAAAAACATTTGGGGTGTGCTGTTATTGTAAAATAATCAATGAAGAGGTGGTATTATGTGACTCCATGCAGAGATCCCGTTACAACCCCAAATGTGATTCTATATTTTCCAATAGCAGCACATCCTGAAGTGTTTTATTTCTCTTATACCACAGGAACTTGCCAAAGCTAACAATTTTTGATATGTTAAAGAATACGTTGTACTTTTTATCCATTTATAGTTGCATTTAATGTTGTGGAAGGACAATGAAATGAAACAAGTTAGTTCCAGTTTCACTTTATAGTTCATTATAGCTCAGAGTTATGACAGCTGTAAATAGGCATTCCCTCACCAACTCCTCTTTTTTACCCTCTCTCTTGAACTAAATAAGACATTTTAAAAAAAATGCAGCTTGGCATGTTACCGAGAAACTGGAAAGTGTAAATTTCTCTATCCTGAGGTGACTTTCCTGTGGTGAAAAACTTACTTTTACAAAGTCTGAAACTGGAGATTCCTTCCATAACCATTACTTACAGAAAGTTTCAACATATCAATGAGTATATGTTTTTTTTCAATCTGTTTTATTATTATTAGCCTTAGATTATGTGGCGTGTCCAGCATATAAGCCTATAATCTCTAGACATAGATAACGTATTAGAATGAGCGCATTAATATAAACCTGTAATTTGAACTACTATCAGAGCTGCTGTTATAGAAAATTAACCAACACCTTGTGACAAATCAGACTTAAGCAACAGCACTGTGGTATAAACACATTTAAACAAAACTGTATTTGTGATAATGGCATAAAAACACATTTTGGTAGCAGACTCAGAATTTTGAACCTTACTGAAAGAAGCTCTCTCTATCTCCCTGGTTCCTTGGTCCACATTTACATAAAATGCAAGCATTTATTCTCTACAAAAAGAATAAGACAGAATAACGACAAACGCAGACACACAAACACACACTTGCAGTATTTCTGGAACACTAATTTACACCCTATTCCCAGTTGTGATATTAAGTATATTTTTGTTCTTTTTCTTCCTCTGCTGCAGTTGTTGAGGACATCACTAAACGCCGTGAACCCCTTCCCACTATGGAGGCCATTTATCTTTTAACCCCCTCTGATGAGGTTGTTATCATCAGTTTCAACGTCTTTAATGAGTTCATCATAAAAAGGCTGTGATTTTAGTGTTTTTTTTTTTAACAGCAGTTAATGTTATGATGACGCTTCTCAGAAAACAAAGCAGCTACCAATCACTGGGGCTGTTATATAATAATCATCTGAACACACAAACTGTATGTGGAAATATAAGATACTGTATATAGTAACATTATATTTTACTACAATGTATATACTGATGGGTGACAAATTAAAGGAAAATCTTAAATAACTGAGTAAAGATGCTTCCAGACAGGTGCACACATGATACAATTAAGCATATAAAAGTGTATCATGCTCATTCATTATCAGGTCTTCAGTCACACAGATGTTGAACCGGCTGTGTTTCAATAAGAACAGTGACTAAAGTGACTAATCTGCATTTAGATCTATGGGAAAGACTGTAAGCAGTGTTGGAAAAAATTGTGTTTGAACTTGACGCTATTAAGTGTGAAGAACAACAACTGTTCTTCAGGTGACAGAATGTCGGTGCAGGGTGAGATCAGACTGTCAACAAGTTTACAGAGACGGATATCATTGTTGAGCTTCAGTGCTTAAGCCTGTCATTACAAAGCCTAATGTACATGTACAGACACTGGCCTGTAGAGGTGTGGGAAAAAAGTGATATAGTCAGATGAGTCATATTCTTCCCAAGTGGGTGTGTATACCCAAGAGAACCGTACAGGCCTGATTTCTTGAAGATGACTCCGCCCCAATCCACAGGACATGAGGGCTCACAGAATGGGTTGAAGAGGATGAAAAAAGATGTCATTCATATGCTGTGGCCTTCACAGTTGATCACCTACAAGTGATTCTCCACCACTATAATCAAAACACCAAAATGTCTTTTGGAAGAATGTGTACATCCCTTGAAGCTGCTCTGGCAGCTCTTGGTGTCCCAACACCTTACTGATTATTAGTTTTTACTTTAATTTGTCACCTATCTGTAGCTTACAGTGTAAACTATATAATAGTAGCTAGTAAATTCCATCTCCAGTGTCATAATTCCAATGAATGTCTTGTTGTGATCATGTATATGATTGGTTTTTGTTTTTTACAGTCTGTGGAGGGACTCATTAATGATTTCAGAGATCCCCGTGCCCCATCGTACAGAGGAGCTCATGTCTTTTTCACAGATGGTGAGTCTCTGAAAGGATTGATATGTCTCGTGTCAGTATCTGTGGTACAATTTCAGTCAGCATTCATAGCTCACCTCTCCTCTGTTTGTACCTGATATGATACAAATTATATCAGGGAAGACATATCCGAGTGAAAACAATGAGAGTTAATCTATTCGTTTGCTAAATGTCCCAGTTGTTTTTGTCTCGCTAGCATATTAAGTTCAAAGATGCATTAATGTCACATGATTAAGCAGTCAGAATAAATCATACAAGAGACACTGACTGATATTTACCACCAAATGGAGTTTCTCATGCACCTTTGATTATACTGGGCATTTCTTTAAGGAGATACTACTGTGCTTGCAAGGGACTGAAAGTGATGGTAGGATTGGAGAGAGTTTCTTAAAAAGAAAGAAAGGAAGAAAATGGAAAAAGACAGGTAGAAGAAAGAAAGAAAGAAAGAAAGAAAGAAATGAAGACAGGTAGACAGACAGACAGACAGACAGAGAAAGGTAGTAGTAGGAAGGAAGGAAGAAAGGAACAAATGAAAGAAAGTTTGAACAACATGTTGAAAGAAAGGGATGCAGGGAAAAATACAGAAAGAAAGAAAGAAAGAAAGAAAGAAAGCGTGAATGAGCAAGAGAGTAAGAGAAAAAAGAGAAAAAAATGAAGAAAGCAGAAAGGAAAGAGAATCCTGGCTGAGGAATAATAATACAGCAGTTTTTCTAGAAAGCACCATAATTACAACTGTTTTGGGATTTTTAATTTTTTTTTTTAAATCCTCCATCCTTAATCAGATTTTCTTGTGTTCTTTTTTTCAGCAATCCCAGACTCTTTGTTCAGCCTCCTCACCAAATCCCGAGCAGCCAAAGTGATAAAGACTCTGACTGAGATTAACGTCGCCTTCCTGCCCTATGAGTCACAGGTTAGCTCCTGCACAGTGTGAATGGAGCAGCTCTGATCTCGTGCTGGAATATTCCAGATGGCTCTTCTTCAATCCTCTGCTGTCATCCTCCGTAATAAATCCTGCGACTAGCTGCAATGACTGGCCCTAACTCATCCCTAATCCTGCATCCTATTGGCTAACATCCTGCCATCAAACCGGTCGGTGACAGACAGTGGGACTGTGAGAGTGCTTAGATATGGGACAGATTGTGGTCATGTGACCTGGGACAGGGCAGTGTATTACGAGAGTGTGAGAGAGAAGGAGGGTCAGATTGTTCCACACACTGACCATGCGTTAATCTACTACTGCATTAGAGGATTAGCTTGTACTAGTCCAAACCTGATGACCCCGAAGAGCAATAATGCATAGTCCTAGTGGGGGAGGGGGGGTTGTTTGATGGGGGTGGATGAGTGGTGGGGTAAAACTGCAGTACATTCACAAACCACTTGTCTAAGGTAGAAACTGAAGCATGCATACAGTATATATATAGGGCTTTATGGGAATCGCCAGGAAAAAAGCTGCCACTCATCTGATTAGTTAAGATGCATACACTAAAAACGTTTTAGGAAAGTAGAAAAAAGTGCTTCTTAATAAGAAGCAGGGGCATGCATCTTTTCTAGTGTCAACATTTGAACTAAAATGTAGACACTAGAAGTGTGAAGTGCTTGGTGATTACTGTATAACCCAGTATAAAGTATTTATGAACTCTACCGCAATGGGCTTACAAGACAGCAAACAGTGTTTTTAATCATTTTCTACTTATCATTACCTTTAATTGTAAAGTGTTATACTGAACACAGTGTTTTAGGCCTATTTACCATTTTCAACATTTTTCTCTTTTGACCAGAAAAGTGGCCATTTAAAAAAAACGTGTAGTTTTGATCATTTTTAAAAAACATTTCCAGCCAAAAAATGTGAGATGGGGGAAGAAAACGGGGCTTTCAGGAGGAGATTTCAAAACACCTGCACAATTGTCAGTCATTCCAGTTTCCTACGTCGATTGGCTCATCTGCCATTTTAATTGGGGGAAAAGAGAAGACTGCTCTTTTTTGAGTGATAATTCATAGCAGCATATTGCAATGTTAAAATGTAGAGTTTCTACTCAAAATGTGTAAAGGCTGGCAGGTCTGCTAGTCTGGTAGTATATAGACCACTCTTCCATGCACAACATTTTAAGCTTCTTTATATTCTTAGATTTATGCATGTGGGCCGCCCTCTTCAATTCTGACCTCAGGTTTTCAACAGGGTTCAAACTCAGAGACTGAGATGGTCATCACAAAACACTGATTTTGTGTCCTGCCTCTATTTGTGTATTGTTTGGAATCATCTATGTTACATAGATGGAATGATCTATGGCCAAGTATTAACAACATTTCATTCCAATGTGTACAAGCTACATAGAGGAATGACAATTCAAAACCCACTTGACTTTGAAGTATTAAATTCTTGACATTACTCTGCCATCAATTTTCACAGTATTGTAACACTTTACAATATTGTTCAATAGCTCAAGGTAACTATGCAGAGACTAAGCAGGAATTAATGAATAACTACTAATGATTAATGGGTAGTTACTCATTAATTAATAATAAAGGAAATGTTTGGTAGTTCCTTATGAAAAAAACAGTAATTACAGAGCTACTGGAGAACCATTATCCAAATAATTATTAGTTATTAGTTTACTTCATGTGTTTCACTTTACAGTATTGTTCTAGCTCATTATTAGATTGGAAAGAACACAGACACACTTCAGTCATTATCTAACATATACAAATAACTTACTCAGTTGATAATATTTGGAAAAAGATATTTCAAAGACTATTATATAATACTATAATACTGAGTAATTACCCAGATTTGTTAATAGTTAATAGTAGTGACTCAAGTGGTCATTTTTGTACTACTCATTCATTCTCACTTAGTCTCGGCATAGTTTCTTATAAGTTATTGGACAGTAATGTAAAGTGTTACCTATGTTTAAGCACAGAATATCGCTAACTGTCATCTTTGAATCGGTCATTTTACACTCCTATAATAGTTCACTCTGAAAACAAGAAAAATTTTGTAGAATCAGGTCAGATTCTGTTTAACATTAAAACTATTTGCTGACAGAATTCACGCAGGATGTGTACATCCATGGACTTTTCTGTGTGGTTCTCTAGGTGTTCTCTGTGGACAGAGTCAATGCCTTTCAGGACTTTTACAGCCCATTTAAAGCAGATGTAAAAAACCAGATGCTGGAGCGCTTGGCTGAGCAGATCGCCACCCTGTGTGCCACCCTGAAAGAATATCCAGCTGTCAGATACAGAGGGTGAGAACACACACACACACACACGTTTGTTTTATTATTTTTGTGAGGATGGTCCACTGATATAATTAGCTAATCAATGCTGTGCTACACCTAAATCTAAGCCTAACTTTAATGTCAGTAAACAAAAAGAAACCTTTCTTTTAAATTTAAAAAAAGTTTTCCTCATAGAGACCAGCCAAATGTCCCCACAAGGTTAAAAATATCACATAATAATATCATTGCAGAGACATTTGGGTCTATATTTGCCTACTGTTACCTTCAGTACAGTAACACAATAAAGTATTCTGGCTTATGCCAAAGCCACAATTTATTAATAGAACAGCAGAAAGCTTATCTGGAACCTCTACAATCAATTACAACAACAGAGTAGTGTGTAATTATTTTCTTATAACACCATACCCTGAAGTGTTTTATTCCTCTTATATCACAGCAATTTCTCAATAATTTCTCAACAATCCAATCTATTAAAGAATGACACATCATACATTATACACAGTTATAGTTACGTTTAATGTTGTATGCACAAACAAGGTCATTCCTGTTATCAGTTGCTGCCTGTAATGGTAGTTTAATGGAGTGCGTTGTTTTTATGATGATTCTGATGGTAGATCTGATTTCATTTTGATGGTAATAATCTACTCATGAAAGAAGGCATGCTACTTAAACACAGCACTATGCTAATTTTAACTAGTTTGTTTATTAATTTAAATAATGTCACCTCTCTAGCAGTATGCATTTTACATTAGTTGCTAAGAAGCAAGCTAACCATGGTAGCTAGCGAGCTGTTATATTTGCAAAATCTAAATTGAATTCAGAAAGAACAAGTTTCTATTTTCACCCGGATTCAAATAGCGCATGTCTTTTGTATCAGCACAGTGAGCTGAATTGGTTTTTGATAACTGTACTGTGTCCAATTTGTGTAACTGGTGGCCTGGGTGTGTGTGCACGCGTGTGCGTGTGTGTTATTTTTCAGAGAGTATAAAGACAATGCCATTTTGGCTCAGATGCTGCAGGACAAACTGGATGGCTACAAGGCTGATGATCCCACTATGGGTGAGGTGAGTCAGGGAAATTAAAAGAGCGATTATCTAAACCACCAGAACAAATTCGCTTGACATTATGCAAATAACTCTGCTGGAACAAATGAAGTGAGTCAGTTCAATCTCATCACTCTATCAATCTCTCATCTTGTGGTCAATCTCTCTTCTATATCTCTTTATCTCTCAGGGACCAGATAAGGCCCGCTCACAGCTGCTGATTTTGGACAGAGGATTTGATCCTGTCTCTCCAGTGTTACATGAGCTCACCTTCCAGGCGATGGCCTACGACCTGCTGCCCATCGAGAATGATGTCTACAAGTAAACTACAGTATCATCCTTATAAAGTCACTTCAAGGCCAGGTCATTGTTTTGCTAAGAAATGAGGTGATTAGTACACATGTCGCTGTGTGTCTGTGAATCAGATATGAGACAACTGGAATAGGAGACACTCGTATGAAGGAAGTGTTGCTGGATGAAGATGATGACCTGTGGGTCACGCTCAGGCACAAACACATTGCTGAAGTCTCCACGTAAGTCAGAGTGCCAGTTCATGAACGCTTGATGGGAGCATGATGGGAATAAATGAGGCGTCCATGTTATGATCTCTCTGATTCTCAGCAGCGGCTCATGACCACCATTTTGGTGGGGCAGGACGATTAATAATGGCATAACATCAAACAAAATTACTTTGAGAGGCTATCACACTTATGCTTTTAGAGTAACCCCATAATAGGCAGTTGAGAGTTGACAACATACAATCATCCAGCATACAGTCAAGCAGCTCGAGTGGTTTTAGATGTACCTTTGCTCAACTTCTCGATACAGCAGTGTTTCCTGTCATCAGTGAGGCTGATATCATTGACTAATGACTAGCTTTCAGTCCAACTACATCTCAAAAACCACACAAAAGACATGAAGCTAGCCCAAATAATTTGGGCACTGAAATAACGAGACACATTTTCCTTCTTTTTCTCAACCTTTCCCCACGGTGCACATGCACTTCTGATGTACAAATATTATCCACTCCATAATCCCCCTTTCCTTTTTCTTCTTTTCAATATCTTATAATAAAAATTGTTCTGTACATCACAGACACATTGTCTGCTTTTACACTTTGGCTTTGCAGAAATGTAGATTTAATTCTGATTATTTGCTATAAAACGAGACCTTAGTGGCTGTGGAGTAATTTCAAACTAGTTGTTTTTGAACTAAAAATTTGACCTGGGACTAGCAATTCTATCATTAACTGTCCTGTCTACTGCTTCTCCTCCTAGCATGGAGCAGCATGATTCTTGCCCCAGTGGGCTTCTATTAGCATTTGCTGCAGTTCCCATTTTGACCACTATGTGCAATAAAAACTCTGTGGGAGCTAAATTGGGCAGTATCCACACAGCCCCATAATCTCACCTGTAGAAAGGCGAGCAAATCAATGGAACATCGACTTATATCTGTCAAATAGTGACTTTTTCTTAAATCATTGGTCACTCAAAAGAGGTAATTAGTATTTCAATGGAATTTAAAATGTGAATGAAGACTTCAAGAACATAATAATTTGTTGAATAACTGATATATATATATATATATATATATATATATATATATATATATATATATATATATATGGTGGGGCAAAGCCCCTATGGACGAGCCACCTCTGCTCATTCTTTCTCTCTATTTCCTACTCACAGAGCTGTGACAAAATCACTAAAGGAGTTCTCTTCTAGTAAAAAGATGAACACAGGAGAGAAGGTGCTACCAGCTACTCTTTCTTATACGTATACAGTCACTCTGTTTTGGTTACACACTTTGTTTAACTTTTTTTGCACATTATAGACCACCCTAAAGGAGCTGAGCCAGATGTTGAAGAAGATGCCGCAGTATCAGAAAGAACTGAGCAAGGTAGAGCAATCTTCTTCTAAGCAGCAGTTCTTAGAATGTACAAATCTACAGTATCCAGGTCAGGTTATTCAATGAAACAAGGCCAAAACTCTTTAGTGTATCCTTGTGGCACCACCTACAACAGCAGAAAGTGAGTCACATGTGCAGAAGCTCCAAGCAGAAGTAAAATATCAGGATGAATCAGACAGGTCTGATGTTCTGTCTCTTTTCTACAGTACTCTACTCACCTGCACTTGGCAGAAGACTGTATGAAGCAATATCAGGGCACAGTGGACAAACTCTGCCGTGTGGAGCAGGTAGAGCTATAGAGACACACACACACACACACATACACTCAAGCCATTGACTGGCACAAGAGGCAGACGATTAAAGAAAAAAGTATATTTAGGAATTCTCACATTTTCACCACAGAAACCTTTTCATGAGCTCAGGAATATTAGGTGCATTTCCATCGGGGAACCTGGAACATTTCTGAGGAACAGAACATCACTGACTTCTCAAATGCAAGCTTCATAGAATATAAATATAATGTAATGTAATGTACTCGACAGGTAAAACCTTTGTTTATCTAACAACCAATTGCGTTTTTTATGTTTATGGTCTGACAGGCAAGCGGACTTTCTGAATGCTTTTACTTTTTAAAATTGCAAACTAACAAATCAAGAAGTGTTTATTGTACATGCTTTTAGTGGCATGACAAAAAAAGCAAAAAGCTGCTTTATGTTTGTGCAGCCAGTTTAAAAAAAAACTCTTCTCTGTTCTCTGTTTTGCAGAAATTTGTTGCAAGCTTTAACTTTTTTTTTCAAAATATTGGAGTTTCAGAGAACCACAGACAGATTAAAAACAGATTAAAAAAGTCATCGTTACACTTTTTTGCCCAATTTTGCTGTTGCAGAAAAAAATCACACATTGTAAATTCAATTGTGAGATGAGATTGGTGAACTTTGCACATTATGTGACATTTAGTGGCATTGTGACCAAAGACAGCCGAAGGCAAGGTTCTTACAGTTTTGTTAGAGTGAACTCTGCTGTGACACTTACCTAAAAGAATAGGATTACGCAAATCTCACAGGACAGGTACAAATACAGTAGCTGTAACAGTGAAACATAAACATTTAATTAATTAATTAAAAACATTTACATGAATTAATATAACATAACCAGCCTGCAAGTTGCAAAGCTTCCACACATGCTAATGGACGATTAAAAATATCCTTATTACCTCCAGCTCACTTTGAAGAATGGGTATTCCGTGTTGTCCTCTTATTCCCAGCCATGAATGGCTAAAAACTCTCTTTCTTTTTAATGTGAATTTCTGCAAGACCCCAGATCGTGCTGAATGATGGCATAAACGGAATTTAATAGTTTCCTTAAATCACGAGTCTATTGATAGAGGAACATCATTGTATAATCTGACACAGAGAAAAGGTTATTACACAGTCTGTTATACAATTCGTCCAAGATTTTCTTGAGATCACCTCATACAGTTTGGGAAGTAATAATCTTCCTAATAATAAACAACTGAAATCGCGCCGTGTAAAACCAGATTAAATGAGAACAATAGCTGAAATGTTGTAACTGTTGTAATAGGTAATAGTCATGCTTCCTGCAGTGAAGTGGAAATTCAAATCAGGGACCTATCCAGGATAACACATAGATCTCATTCAGAAGAGCTCCAGAACGCACTTATAGAGGCTGAGAATGGTTGTCCTTGACATCATCTGTGACCTTTTGGCTCATTTATCTCTGACAGGACTTGGCCATGGGTGCAGATGCAGAAGGAGAGAAGCTCAAAGATCCCATGAGAGCGATCGTGCCCATTCTCCTGGACTCCAACGGCACCATCTTCGACAAAATCCGTATCATTCTCCTCTACATCTTCCTCAAAAATGGTTAGAGCCTTATTTCCGGGCTACAAATCTGATTTCCTGTTTGAATGGCCTCAGTAATGCAAAGCATCAATCAACACTGTCATAACTTTAATTGCTTGGCACTGTCCACATGATACCTAGTTATTTGTGGTGTTTTTCACTGTTTCTGTATATGTGTGTGTGTTAGGTGTAACTGAGGAGAACCTTTGTAAACTTCTGCAGCATGCGCAGATCCCTCCAGAGGACAGTGACATCATCTCGAACATGGCTCATATGGGAGTGCCCATCATCTCAGAAGTGAGTCTGACCCACTCTGTTCCAGCTTTATTAAACATAAAGGTGATATGATATTGCATATAGTTATTAATTTTGCTACATATGTATTTGGCATCTGTTTATTTTTGGTATTTCTATGACTATTTTTCACTTTATGTTTTGTTCAAGTCCTGCTTGTCTTGCTCGGTTGTTGTATGTTGCTTTGGCTATACAAAAATATTTTGTCATGCCAATAAAGCACATATTAAATTAATTGAATCAAAGGTGGAATTATATGTCCACATGTGCACATACAGCTGCTACACAGCAGCATTTTATAAATACTTGTCTACATACCTTTTGTACGCAGAAGGATTTTCTACCAGAAGCAGGTCAGTCAGGGCTGAAACATCTCCGGCTGGCAGGTTTCCATGTCAACCTGTAAAATGTCAGCAAGTATTCTGGGAAGCATATTTGTTGCCATGGAGAAGTATGACGTTGTCATACAAATGTGGCTAATTGTGGTGTAGTATCCGTGGCCATCCCTCCTACCAAGATGTTCCACCTGGGTGTCATGGATACTGTTCTTTTGGCTGAAATATCCCTACTAACATGAACGTCACACACAATAACATAGCAAGCTGTCTTGCTTATGTGCTTATATGATTGAAATAAAATGACATAAAATAATCCAAAATAGTAAAGCTAGTTAGCCTACATTTGCTTGCTATCAAATGAGATAGCTAGTGAGCAAGCAGTTGTAATTGGAGTGTGTTAGCTAAACATAATTATCTAGCTAATAGCTAGAGAAAATTAGCTATTAAATATAGCAAGCTGGATAGTGTTACTTACACCACTGCAAAAGAGAAACAAAGCTCAGTAGTTTAGATGGTATTACTGGTAATTAGCTAGAATTACAAGATATTAAATATGCTAGCTTTACATGTTATTACTCAGTAGTTAAATGTTACCTAAAAAAACAAGACAGTCGGCTAGACTGACACTGAATTGTATGGTTTATGATGTGATTTTAATGAGCTGTTCAATCTGCCACTTCACATTATGGTACACAGCCTATTGTTTTTGTTTTTTCACTGCAGCAGCCCTGACAGTAGTTTCAGCTCTAAGGCTAATCACAGGTTTATATTATTGTGCTTGTTCTAATACGTCATCGTTTCTATAGTAACAATTTACACAGGGACTTGCATGGTGTGTAAAACTGTCGATGTGGTGTAGTTTTCTCTAAGATGTTTCTTTAGCATTTTTGAATCCATCTCTAGTGTCAGCACTTCTCAGACGCTTTTCCTTTAGGTTTTCCAACATAAAATTGTCCATATTAAATGTTATTAATGTTATGTCATTGAACTATAAATGGATAAAAAGTATGATGTGTCATCCTTTAATAAATATAAGATTGTTAGTGTCAACAAATTGCTGTGGTATAAGAGGAATAAAACACTCCTTACATATCATCTTGTATTTTCACCAAAATAAAAACAAAACAAATAAAAACAAACAAAAAGACCCACAAAATTAGCAGACAGCCAAGTAC
The DNA here is from genome assembly GCA_037576675.1 of Pangasius sanitwongsei. Taxonomy (NCBI): domain Eukaryota; kingdom Metazoa; phylum Chordata; class Actinopteri; order Siluriformes; family Pangasiidae; genus Pangasius; species Pangasius sanitwongsei. The sequence goes on from CM075026.1 coordinate 13,323,461, forward strand.
ATGTGGTTAACGTAAAGTACAACAAAGTAATAAATTTGGTACGCATCACACCCCAGTGCTAAGGGCATGCAAAGGTACTGCGATCACTGCATCTCATTGTTTTTTTTTTTTTGGTTTGTTTTTTTAGCAATCCACAACACGAAAGAAGAAAGCTGATCGTAAGGAAAGAATCAGCGAGCAGACCTACCAGCTCTCCAGATGGACTCCTCTGGTGAAAGACATCATGGAGGTACATCTTCTTGCTCTGCAACCTCACAAATTTGAAATATGACTCACAAACCATCGTTTCTTTCAACATTTGCATGCCCCATTTTTACAAATGTTCAACCATTATTAAAGGATGCTATTGAAGACAAACTGGATCCGAAGCAATATCCATACATCTCTACACGTACAGCCTTGTGCAAAACCACAACAGCTACCAGGTAAGATTAAATTACACACATATACACATAAAACCACAGAAACACACTTTTTTCTGATGCTATCCTCCTCTCGCTGCAGTGCACGGTATGGAAACTGGCACAAGAATAAAAGCCCAGGAGAAATGCGAACAGGTCCTCGGGTCATTGTCTTCATCATTGGGGGCGTGACCCACAGCGAAATGCGCTGTGCCTACGAGGTCACGCAGGCCAATGGCAAATGGGAGGCTCTTATTGGTGAGCTCGGTAGTGGAGACTCAGTGCTCGAGTGAATGTGACACCTGTATGCTCTCTGAACTTAAAATGTCAAGAACTACTGCTAAACTAAATAGCACTGAGACAGTCCTGTTCTTTTCTGTGACCGAGCATAACAGCAGATCATTTCAAATCTCTATATTTCTCAAGTGCTCATATCTGCCTTTATGATATGCATGATGTAGGAGCTCTGTAAGGAAAAGGGTAAGAGTGAATGTCTTGGCAAGAAAAGCATTGTTCTGGCTGATATTTTTATTTACTAGAATTCAAGACTGGAGCAGTAGTTTTGTGGAAAACAGTTCATTTTTATTGCTCAGCAATTTTCTTTTTTTTTTATAGCAGCTATAGACAGTTTTTCCCTCATCCCTCATCCCTGTAATAGGAGGTGGAGCAGTACCAATTCAGTTTAGCAGTGCTGACACTATGTGAAACAGCCACACACTTGGAGTTTAAGCATCATGCAACCTTTCTGTCTTCACAGGTTCTACACACATTATCACCCCCAATAAGTACTTAAAGGATCTGCAGCACCAGGACTTCCTGGACCCTAACGCAGCTCCAGAGGACCAGGTCACTGCTGAAGACTGAGACACTTTGTGGGTGTCCTTCCCTCAGAAGCAGTGGAGCCTGTGAGTCCCCTGATCCTTTATTAGCCCTTATTCACTGACATGGTGCTGGCACGTAATTTTGTCCAAAAAAAAGTGCAACGGGTTTTTTTTTCTCACTCACCATTTCTCAGTCACGTTCAAGGTCATATTAATGAGAAATCCAATGTAGTGCCAGAATGCAATGCAGCTATTTGACAGATTTGCTCTGAGTTGTGGCTGAAACTCAGCTCAGCTAGTTAGAGTCCTACAAGATGATGAGAGTGATGAGCATTGATGATGGTATTAGCATGAAATTTGAAGCTTTGGAAGCTGATCTATTTGAGCAGAGCATACAGATAAGAAGGTGAGAGAGCTGGACAGATTAAAGGAATAAAGCACCACTGCTTCACCCTCTCAAGGTAGAGATCCAGCAAGGGCGAATCCTGTGCTCAATTTATGGAACTCAGAATTGCATAATTCTCTGAATTCAAGCTACAAAATGGGAAAGAATCATAGACGCTTCCATTATTCGTCTTTTGGTAGCAACAATGTAGTAAGCTAAGTGTGACGAGTGATGTATTTACCTCCTCAAAACAGCAAACTCTATAGTCAGTGTTATAGATTTAACCAGTGAATATGTCTGTATGTTGATTGATCTAAGGCAAATACTTGTGTATACAGTATAATTCACTGAAAATTAAAAAAGTGCTATTTTTTTTTTACTGTTGATGCTGTGAGCAGCCGATGCCATGTCCTGAACTCAGGGTTGAGGAGACCATCCCGTGTTTCTGAGTAGGAATTCTGAGTTGAGACATTTTCCTAGCAAGAGGTTAAAAATTCCAAGAGGTTTAGATGAACGCAGCATTCATCCCACTACACTACTATAAGCATGTAGTCAGATGGCATTGTGGGTAATGTAAGAAACAATTAACCAACATGAAAGTAAATTTTTAAAAAATGGTATAAAAGCCAACTCAGAATTTCATTAAATACATTATGGATGGATGTCATTCAGGGTGAACTGGCTTTTAAAAAGCAAACAATCTCCAGCACCATGTCAATGGAAAAGAGGTATAAATGTCCAACCCACTCCCTCACGCCCACAAGACTCACTCCCTGCTGGGGACATAAATAATAATTAAAATTCAGTTATGTTCATCGAAATATTCCACAGTCATTCCAGTTTAGAATAAAATACAAAGTTCTTTCAAAATGGTGATTTTTTTCATAGCTTGTGCAGATTTTCTTTAAGAACATCAGAGAGATATATTCCTGCTGGTTCTGATGATCAGGTCTGCAGTAGACTTTAATTAAAACTCCTGTGTTTATAGATACAGAGCTGCAGAAACTCATACACTCATGCTTGATATATGACATTTCTTTTTTTCTTCCCGAAGTTTACATCTGATCATTTATTAAATATATCTGTAACATGGCTGTGTATAAAAAATCTCTCAAAGGCAAATTGGACAGTTGAGATCTGCCTGTCGATGTGTTTCATACAGTTACATAACTCATCATGTAGGGTGAATCAATACTACCTCCACTTTTATCTCAATATAACAATTCAGTTAATATAACAGTGTGATGAGGTGAGCAATCGTGCATCAGTTGAGTTACTGAGTAGATGAGTAACATGAGTAGATGTCTAGCATTGTCAAATTATATAATTTATAGAATAGTTCTGAATCAAATTGGTGAATTTTGGGCCCCTACATGATTCAGTATGTGAAGAAAAACGTGAAATGTGATTTAATTAAATAAAACGATTTTTAACAATATCTGAGAAATAATTCTGATTTTTAGTCAGTATTAACAGAATTGTTTCATAATTAGTTATTTATTATCATGCATTTCTTAGGATACACCTTTAGTTAATCTCCTTCGATTTCTTTTTAAAGCTTCAGGTTCAGGATTGTGAGTTATATTATAATTTTTGTGATTTCCAGTACCTGTCTTGTATATTTTGTGACAATGTTAAATGATGTGCTGCATTGTGTTTCTATTGTCCATTTCAAATCTTACATTTAACACATTATTAATGTTCTGCGATCATGTTTGTTGAAAGTTTGTTTCTTATTTGCTCTAGTTTAGTTCTCTTCTGATCTGCTTCTGATCTGCTTTCCCTTTTGTTGACTCTGTCATTATTTATTTAACCCAAAAATGGGAATGTAAATTACGACTTAATCGTGAATTCAATTATGAATAGTTATCTGTACACAAATGCTGTAAGATAAATATCTTCTCAAAGCAATGTGGTACTGATGTCTAATAAAAAGGTGTGTGTCTGTGTGTGGATACGTTTTTAGTTGTTTGTGAGCAGTAAATGTCCCTATAATGAAAAGAATACATGAAAGATACTATGAAAGAAATGTACTTTTTTTTCCAGAAATGAAAAGGAATAAGTAAGCTTTTGTTTTTTGTTTTTTTGTTTTTTTGTTTTTTTTTGGGGGGGGGGGGGGGGGGGGTACAAAAACAAAAAAATTTAAAATTTGGTTTTGATCAAGTTTATGGTAAAGAAAAGGTTATGTTTTACCAATAAAAATTTTTGGAAG